>LUCH01003387.1:31160-67657 GCA_013368495.1 Paragonimus heterotremus
TCTAGGATATTCCACGTCGCTGTTGAGGTGAGCGGCGGCCCGAGCCATAGTACCTTATGGTCAGGCTCATGGCTGTTATTATGATGGCGATCATTGCGCAATGACATCCCATTCGCATCTCACCGGTTGCTTTTACGAAATTAACATGTATACTATCATGTACTCTGTGGGACAAAGAGCAACGCAGTTTACTGGAAATGTGTATATCCGATATTCACTTTGTGTTTAACGACACATTTTATAGACAAATAGATGGAGTTGCAATGGGGAGTCCATTGGGACCTGTGTTAGCAGATGTATATTCATCCGTTCCCACTGAAATTCTCAATACGTTGTCTTATAAACGGTACGTAGACGACATTTTTGTTGCATTCGGTGACCAGTGAACGTAAAATCTTTTTTCAGCCATAAAACAGTCTGCGTAGTAAGCTAACTTTCACCCTTGGACAAAACGAGGGCATTTCATTTTGCTCGAAAAACGCGAGGATGGGTCACTTTCCAAACGTGTGTATCGCAAGTCCACACACACCGGAAAATATCTGCACTTTAAAAGCTTCGCATCAATTACACAAAAGTGTGGTCTCGTTAAGGCTTTGTTTCACAGAGTTTGACGTTTTGTAACAGAAGATGATTAGAAAATGAAACGGAGTTACTACACGACATTAGTGGAAAGTGTTTACCCCGAAAAGTTTATTCAAAAGTATTCCACTCCATAACCTACTCGAGCTACACCAGTTACCGTTCCTTGTAAGCCCGTCTATCTAACTCTGCCTTCCAAAGGTGACACTGTTTTGGCCCTGATAAGATGCCCTCTAGATGCAGCACTCAAGTGCGCATTCAACGCCGTCTGACTGGTCTACGTGTTTCATTTACTTCTAGAAAGGACCTGGTTCCCCTTTTCTCATAATCCTACACTGTATACATGTTTGACTGTGTATGTGGACGCAAATACGTCGGCAGAACTTCGGAGCACCTCGGCACACGCATTAACGAATACATACCGAAATGACTTCTGAATTCATTGGTCAGTTGTACTGTCATTGCCATTACAAACACCTTCTACAGATTGGTCACTCAGTGGCTCCAAAGATCGCCTTCAGGGTGTTCTTTAGATTCAAACTTAAGCAAGCGCTCAGTATTGCGGAAGCAGTTTAGACGCCTTGAAACAGTTGTTGACAAGCCTTTCGCTGTGTTGGCAAGGGTTCGACTGCTACTTTTCAATTCCATTTTACTTCCGTATTTTTTTCAAACCTAATCTTTTAGACCGATGCATTTCGTCGTAGAATCTAACAACTACCCCTATCTTCCCTTAATCCATATTACGTTGTTTGTATTCAATGTTACTCGATGTACGTTTCAGTTGCATCTTGCTGCTTCCGTTTTGGATCACCTCACTGGTTGTCTCGAGCATGACTAGACCGATTTTGCCTAGCTGTTTGCTCCCCCATTATATAATTATATAATTTGTTGATTTCGCAAAAGTAGCCAGAGGTGCGAACAAAATGTATCCGCTACTGTCGACTCTTTTAACATTTATTGTTGGTATCCTATGTTCCAAAACATTCATACTTGATTCACTCGTTTATTCCATTTGTTCTCATTTTAGCGTCATCTCTTTCAACATCCAATTGCCGATCTGTCATCCGTGTTCTCATTGATATACAGCGCACACTATCTCAGTGTCCTTCGCGCTATTAGTGTTGCTCTGACCGTTGCAGAACTATACTGCCAATGTCCGAAGTCGTTCTGTCACACTGAACCTAATAGTAAATCAAAAACCTACGGATGGAATTTGCTAGACGTCATGGAATATGTCTTTTACCCGTACACGTTTTTTATCGGGCCGCTGACCACTTTCGATGACTGGCTATCGCACGTTTGCAAAAGACCGTCAGTAAGTTTGAAGCGTTGGCCATGTTACTACCATGTCATGTGCAACGAATGAGCGGTTTGTATCATTTTGATGGATTGTTTGATCTCGATACGATCATCACAAACTCTTGTTGACCAAATTCAGTGGACTTATTTTGCACAAAATTTAATTCACAGTTAGTATGACGGAATGTAGTGTTCTAGGTTGTTCTGGCTGTCTTATCAGTAGTTACAAACTGCAATTCTGAATGTGACGGAGCTCGACACACATGTTTGTGTTGGATATTCTATATTAGTTTTTATGAATATGTGTATTCTTTGTGGTACCACTTTCCCCCAAATTTTGCCTGATGTTTTTGAATATTTTGACTTCTTTCAATATATTGTCCATTTTTCTTCGCTTCTGATTTACTTATTCTAGCAGCGCTGATCTGCAAAATCACTTGTTTGAAAATCGTCATCAGTAATCAACATCATCATAACAGCCATGAGCCTGACCATAAGGTACTATGGCTCGGGCCGCCGCTCACCTCAACAGCGACGTGGAATATCCTAGAGGAAAACGTTACTAAGAAGCTTGAAAATTATCAAAAGAAGACTAAGCGGAAGAACTAGAAATGGTATGAATACAGGTACGCCATTGACTGCGACACATCGACATCTCGGATAGCGTATCTAACCAGTGGTTTGAGTGATCACGAGGATCGCAGCCAGGCAGGCGACACCTACCCACTTTGCTCAATGGAGCAGTCAAGGTCTTCATATTTCGTGACCACACTGTTGCTTGACCACCACGCGGTTTTACTCAACTGTTGGTGGTCTCAGTATATAATACCCGGTACGGTAAACGATCAGATGACATACGGAGTACGTGACCCAGCCAACGCAAGCTGTGCACCATGGTTAGTTGACCAGTGGACCAATATCTGTGATACTACTGAAGCAACAAGATTTTGTCAATAAGCGTAAAGTAAGGGCAACCCTTCGGAAAGTACAGTGAATTCTTTTTTAAAAATTCCGGATGGAGTTAAAGAATTACAGGATGACTGAGGTCGATGAGGTTGTGATGCTGTTGAATACAACCTGCTGTAATCTGTTGTTGAAGCAAATACATGTCGACAACCCTGTCGTTTATGGAGCATTTTCTCACCGGTTTATAATAATCAAGAGGAGTTTACCATTGACTGAATTTCACGTGTTGAAGGGAAATCTGATGTTGTACACGATACAACAGTAAAATAAAGTCATTTAGAACAATCGCATATGGGTTGAACCGGAGTTGTCTTTTTGTTGAAATGAACAAGCGCGTTCCCTTTCAGCTAGAAGAATAACACACCCATCCTGTTGTACACTCTTAGGCAAAAAGAGACGACTCTTACTAGCTGATGTGTTTCATGGGGGAGTCTATATATATATATATATATATATATATATATATATATATATATATCTTACTGTCAGTTGCTTGGATGTGATAGGAATGTTTTCGAGAGTTCCTGATAACAACGGCTTATCTCTTCTCGATAGCGCGTTGTGTCCACCAAGCCTCGCGATCCTCTCGTAGTTGCTTCCAGAGCCCCAGGCGAGTAGCCTTGCGGGCCGAGTTATACCCAGTGCTGGATGGGGCATTCCGGCGAGCATGAGGAAGTCCGAATGATCGTACAGATGCTCAACGATTGGCAGCTGAACGAGCTGTAATATCTTACAAGACATTACCTTACTAATGCTTTTCATGTCGTTTATGTGCCCAATGTGCTCTAATGTCGTCTGGTGATTGGGGACCTAGACTTGAGGCAAGCGCCTGTGTCCTTGCCAGTTTAAATACGTCAGTTTGCGGTTGATGGTGAAGTGGTCTCGCACCAAAGCGCAATTCGAACTTGACACAACAGTGCGTAATCGGGTTCTACGCATGTGCTCCAAACCGACTTGCAATCTTGTAAGCAGTCGCCTCGCCGATAGCTGATTGTCATGTAGTCAATCTGTGTCTATGATTGATTTGACATTGGAGGTCGCTAGGTGGCGGACTGAACCCTAGAACGTCAATAGTTGGTACTTGTCAGAAATGGACCGTTATCAGCACAGAACTGCAACAAATGTTTACTATTGTCTGTTCGACGAGTGCCGTAAAATTACGGACCACCTAAATCACGCTGGTCAGCGCTTAGCCTGCCTACCTGAGCGTTCAATTCTCCAACTTGTACCACAATGTCCTTGCGCCGTGCGGTATGCAAAAGGTTAGTGAGTTGATGATTGAGATCATCTTTGACGCCGTTTGGATTACATTCTGTGAGATTATATGCCGCAACAATAAACAGCCAGCGTTTGTAGTAGGCGCCCCTAAATGATCTAACCGTACCTTCTAGTTTTACAGAAAAAAGGCAGCTGTTGACGAGTACCCAGTCAGGTTGCGCTTCTTCTGTGTTTGCACTTAGGACAATTCCAACAGTGGTTTGGGCCACATGGTCTTCAGACAAACGCACATTGTACACGCATAGTGAGGCGGTTGACGGAGATTGAAGTTGTAGCACAGCTAGAATTCTGAAGCCGTGTTTCAGCAAGACAACCGATATCGATAGCAAGAGTCTTCAGAATACGTGTAAGAGCTGCCTGCTGATCTATTTGCATATGGCAAGCTTAAATTGTGTTCGGGGGTAAGTAGGGATTTGTGTCCTTCGGAAAAAAACAACCTTGGTGTTTGACACGCTCTTTCTGGCTGACTCCGGTCGCCAGCGGCGCATAAGGTAAGTCTTCCTGGTGTGTGTCTGAAAACGGGACTGAGAGGTCACCGAGTGAACAGTTATATTAGAAAAGAGAACAAACTGAGATTGATTGGTTTGTCACAGAAGAATGGGACATGGGTGCAAAGCCAGCCGTCGACACCGCGGCGAAAAAGTTATGATAGGGTGACAAGGGGAGAAAATACTGAGTGTCAAATCATGGTAAGCTTCCGTTCAGAAGCGTTCCTGCTGAGTACTGGGAGTTTCCTTAGGGAGAAAAGTTGCTCCCGAATACCAGACAAACCTCCGTTGCTAGGTGGCTTGATGAAACGAAAACGATCAATTTTTGTTCAAATCTCCACGTATGATCGAAATGGTTTTTCCACAGCAATCGATGACAGTCTTATTACGGCTAATCTGTCTGTCGTAGTATCACCCTCCAGCCTTACTGCTCCGGTTTCTTTGTAGAAGTGTTGCACCTAAAACGTCTACCTGTTCCCAGCTATTTCACTCGTTTCTCGGCTTTCGGACACTGTGGACGTGCACAACTTTCAACTGACACCGCCGATTAGTATACAACATAAATTATCACGTAATAGTTTTCGCGATGGTGAACAGTGCAATTGAATGTAAAATAACGTCCGCAAATGAACGAAATTACGGAGCTAGAGATTTGTAAACTAAGTGTCCCAAGAGGATTGGTATGAGTTGCATCCGTCTGTAATTAGTTGTTATCGCATTGTTTTGACTTTCCTTACGTTTGAAGAGCTTCTGGACACAATGCTGTTTTTTTGTGATCAGACGGTCTTGCTGTTGCTCAAATATACACCAGACTGTAAGATTTATGAGGTTACGATCGGCTACAAAAATGGTAGTTTATTCTGTCGTGTACTTCTCAGTGCAGTTTGAAACAACTGTGCCTAAAGGTGAGGTATACATAGGAAGACAGGTCTACTTGCGATGTTTTTCGCAGTAACAATTTGACCGCCTTTGTCGTTTGCATCGCGCGAGCTCTGTTACTTAAGTGTGCTTAAACTTAGTGAATCCTGGGAGGTACGGTATACAATCCATCGTTTTCTTCTCTTTTATTTCCGTTTTACAACTTCATTTGTTCGTTTTAAGTCTGGTACGTTTCTTCATATAACCGCTGAACTGCATTAAGGCATCTGTCTTTCGTTGCACATTGATCACACGGGTCTCCCAGGTTGGAGGTATGCAATCACTTGCTTCAGTGTGTCACACGTCGCACGTTCTATCGCGCGTATCGCTGTCATTTCCTTTTTTCCCATCTTGTTTGACACGCGCGGCGGTTTCTGTCAAATTAACGATTGTGCCTTGATTGTATTAATTGATTTGTCATTCTGGTAACTTCCCGAGCATAAACAATATTGACTCATGGATGGTGAGATGACTGTAGAACTACGTTTTTTCCAATTGATTGGTCAAGTATTTTGATCTCTTGATCTTCCTACTGTACCAACTTGTGATGTCCTTCGTGTATCCGACATGTCAACCTTGCCACGTTGGAAGGCTATGAAACACGCGAATACATTTACAAGTTTCTTAACCCTTTAGTTTGTCGCAAAACGGTCACGATAATTTGGCTAATGTGATTGTGGCATAATTACCTCTGTTTAACTTAGGATTGAGCTGTGACCTGGCTCTCTTAATTGGTTTGTAGGAAATGAGTGCGATCGTCTCCTAGACAGTGAGTGACTCGACCAAATGCTCTGGTTTAGTGTGAGTAACCGGTGCCAATTTGCTGATATGTTGACTAATAGAGATGGTTAACAGACTGAGGTTTCAACTATCAGTCGACAAGAATTTGTTGTGCGTGTATGCGCCCATCATTCAGTGAACACATACGATGCACGCGTTTTTCATGCTTGAACGTGTACTATTCCAGAAGCCTGACACGTTTATTTTGCGACAAGTAGTGTTAGTACACGTTGAACGTCACTCGCAGCTTTGATATTCTGAAGAACGATTTGGTTGGCTGACTTTTGTATTTGAAAGTTGCTTAACATAAAACAATGGCAATTTCAAACATCCAATACACAAATAAAACGTTGTGTTCATGTTTCGTGTTGTCATCTGTCCGAGTTTCTTCTGTTCCCTCTATAGAATCAGTCCATCCGAATCGCCAACCTCACTGGTCGCATCCGTTTGCTCACTTGTTACTCTATCCTCTTTCGGGCTGGGCGGCTGATGTGTTGGTATATATTCTGGTCCGCGGTTCTGTGTTTGATGTATCCCAATGCGTTGATGTGGTACGCCGAATCTTGGCACGTTCCAGAGGATCAGTCGGCTGTGGGCCCTTGGAGGGCGCGTGGGTTGGTTATCCACAGCGGAGTTTTATGTTTTGCCGGTTTTGTTAGTGCAATTCATTTCTATTTCCTGCATTTGTTATTTTATGGCATTCCAGCAGTATTTGCCGATCTGGAACAGTATCTTATAGGAGACGATCATTCTGTCCCCAAAGATTTCCAGATGGTCAGCTGTGCCGAACGTGGTCCCGAAGTGAATACTTCCAGCTGTATAAGGTCTCAATCACTCACCGTATCTAGTACGGCTCAACTATGCTTGGTACCCGCACCGCCATCCTGCGTGTACCACATCGTGCTTTTCTCTGAAATGTGGCGGTAAGTGCTTTTTTCATTCTTCTCAATTTTAAAATGCGCATTGTTTATGAGATCCGAGAGCAAACCTTGCCACAAGGCCATTGATGAGTAGCCGGAGAGTTTGGTCTACTTCATACTGAACACCACCGATATTTGGTATTCAGGTAAGCTTTTGTTCTAGCAACATCAAACGGACTCCCTGGACCTATTATTCGCTGCTGTCCAGGTTCACACCACTTATGTGTGATTATCGGAGTGCAGAGTCTGATTTCAATCGTGTGTGGTATTCAACATATAACGAACACTTTCGTTGTTACCACCAGTAATCAAACCATCTGCTAGTTAATTCGGTGACTTTAACCTGGTTGCACCTTTCTGTTGATGACTTTACTAACTAAGCCACTCCTTTTATGATGGCCGGGTTCCATGAACACCAACCACAAACGCCTATGATCGACAGCTCAGCCACCTTGATGCGGTTGTGTTTAGCATGAAATCGATGTACTATTGTCACCGACACATTCCTCTCCGAAGGATTAGAACGAGACTTTAATTACGGGTTTAGACGTGGACTTGTGCTGTTGCTAACAGCAACGGAACTCAAGTCTGATGACTTGAAGTGCATTTGCCTTCTGCATGGACTGCTTCTGAATTTGTTCATGCCAGTCCATTCTAAAACATACCTGAACGCTCTCTTTCTTCGTTGTGTTTTAAGTTTGGAGAAGGAATCGCACTTAGTTCCAGAGTGGAGCAGTGCTTGCTCGGTTGGATTCCAATGAACAACCACTTGTGCGCTGTCATACTCAATACGGCGGTTAAAGTCCGTCGACGGAAATCAGAAAGGCGTTGTGTATTCATTATATCGGCGTACGCTCCAATGGACAGCTGTTCGGATGCTACCAAGAATGCGTTCTATGACGCCCTCGTTGGCGTTCCGAGGTAAACTAAACACTCAGACATTACCATACTAGCGGGCGGTTTTAATACTCAGCTTGGTCGTCTTTCTCCGGATGAGAAGCGGCTGAGAGGTATGTTTGGTGTTCGGGCACAACGCACCGATAGTGACGAAGGACTGCTGCAACTGTGCACATCCCACGGTCTGTATATTTCGAGCACCGTATTCCAACACAGGAAAAAGCACTGTGTTACATGGAGACCACCGTGTGCTTCCCAACCGTGGACGCATTTGGATCATATAACAGTTAGTTGCAGGTGGCGCCACTCTGTTAAAGACTGTCGTGCCTTTTGGAGTAACCACCTGGACTCAGACCATGCTGTTGTGCGTGCCTGTTTTGTTTTATCATTTGCCCAGAGGATATACGCTCGTAAATGCAAAGGTGCTTAACTGGCATTCGAGCGATGAGGATGTAAAAAACGCTTACCAGAAGGCGTTGGTGAACACGTTACCCAGTTCAAGTCAGGTTAGTGATCCTAAAAAAACACTGGGAACAAATGGCCGAAGCTATGAAAGCATGTTGTGAACAGGTATGTTCTGAAGGAGCTGTTCAGTTGCGACGTAACTGGATTTCCGTCACGTCGATAAACCTCATGAACAAGCGTCGCTCGATCCCATTTGGTTCTTAATATGATGACGACCGTCGAGAACTTAAACGCAAACTGACTATAAGCTTGCGCAAAGACCGTGAGCAATACTTGGTGGGACAATCGAAAGAGATGGAGAAAGCCTTTTTATCTGGGAATAGCAGAAGGCTATTTTTCCTGATCCGTGGTTGTACTGGCCGTCTAGTCGGTGTAAGTGAGACCATATGTGAAAAAGATGGTTCACTTATTATCAGTCAATCGCGCCGACTTGATAGGTGGGCTGAACATTTTGAAGAACATTTCAACTGGCTTCAACCCGATAATGTGAACGACGCGACGAGATTGGTCAGTTGTTGCATTCCAGGCGGTCTTCCGTCGGAAGCAGAATTGGTTCTGGAGCTCAAGTTACTGAAGCATAATAAGGCTGCTGGTCTAGACCTCCTCTCCTCTGCTCCTTCCAAGGATAGTGTGGAGAGGTTGATATCAGAACTGACAAAACTCCTCCAGACGATCTGGGATACTGAAGAGGTGGCTCGTGGTTGGTGTCTATCAACAGTCATTCCTGTTTTCAAAAAGGAGGCCCGAAGTCTATGTGACAGCCACAGAGGCATCCGTTTGTTGTCTATTGCGTCCAAGTTACCCACTGGCCTCATTTGGCGTCGTCTCACTAAGCCCAGAGAAAGTCAGACATGCGAAGAATAGGCAGGATTTCGATCCGGTCGGAGGTGCATTGACCATATTTTTACCTTGTGACGGATTGTGGAAGATGGGCACTGTTACAAACAGTCGACAGTTGTGGTCTTTTTGTACCTAAAGCCTGCCTTCGACTCAGTTGCTCGTAAAGTTCTCTGGGGCCGTCTGCTTCGCAAGGGAGTATCAGGGAAATGCGTGAATCTATTGAGATCCCTGTATGCTCACTCTGCATGAAGGGTGGGAGTTTATGGACAACTGTAGCAGTATCTCGTCAGCCTGTAATATTGCTGATGAGGTATCAGCGAGGATAGCAAAGGCACGAGTTGCCTTTGTCAAACTGCGTCACCTGTGGCTTCGAAAAGACGTTAGATTTTCCCTGAAACGAAGGGTGTATAATGCTTGTGTACGCTCCATTTTGCTTCATTGTTCGGAAACGTGGCCTGTTCACGAAGGAGGTGTTAACAGACTTGCTATGTTCGACCATCGTTGTCTCCGCCAACTACCCTACATTAAATGGACTGATCGCGTGAGCAATGTGGCCGTTCGCCGGCACGTATTCCGGAATGCTCGGGATGCGCGATCCATTGGTCAACTAATCACGGTACACAGCTTGCGTTGGCTGGGTCACGTACTCCGTATGTCATCTGATCGTTTACCGTATCGGGTATTATATACTGAGACCACCAACAATTGGGTGAAACCTCGTGGTGGTCAAGCAACAACGTGATCACGTAATACGAAGACCCTGACCACTGCACTGAGCAAAGTGGGTAGATATCGCCTGCCTGGATTCGATCCTCGTGATCAATCAAAACACTGGTTAGAAACGCTATTCAAGATGTCGATGTATCACAGTCAATGGTGCACCTGTTTCCATACCATTTCTAGTTCTTCCGCTTAGTCTTCTTTTGATAATTTTCAACCTTCTTAGTAACGTTTTCTTCTAGGATATTCCACGTCACTGTTGAGGTGAGCGGCGGCCCGAGCCACTGTACCTTTTTGGTCAGGCTCATGGTTGCTATGATGATGATGACGATGATGATGTGTTTCAAGTTATCCTCTTAAGATTAATGATGCTTCAGCTGCAAACGCTGACTGTTTCTACTTGATGAGTCTGAGCAAAAACAGATGCGTTTGGTTTTAGTCCAACATCAATAAACGTAGTCAACATGTCTTGTTTACGTTAATTTTGTCTTGTGTTTGTTATGCGATTAGCTGTTTGTCATTCGCTTGTGCACGCAGACTTATTTTTTGACTATTTCGTCAGGATCAACCCAAACCAACCTATAACCTTGCTGGCACGTATGATGATAATGTAGCGTGGTCATATCCACGAAATCGACAGAATAAATCATCCACTTCCCGAGAAAAGAACTCCGGAACTGCGCTAGTTAGAGGTTTACCAAGAAGGACAGCTCTACGACTGGTTGGTTTGTTTTCATCATGCATAGGGTTGGTAAGGTACAGAAGGACTGAAGTGTGCTATCGTACGTCAGTAACCTATGTAGAGAGAACCAGTAAATGGAGCCGCGTATGTATCTGTTCATATTTGCCGTGCAGGGTGAATCCTTTCTCTGAAATGAGCATCAACACGGTTTCTTCTAATTTCTATCTGTAATGTTTGTGTGTGTGCCCGCTAATTACACAGCCTAATCCACTTGATTTTCTTCTACTTCTGTCCACCTGTTAACAGCACATTCGACCGCGGCCTGTACGGATTTATTTTGCGGTATGTCCTTCCGATTATTGTTGCTTCCTTTTACAACCATCTGCGGTGTGCTCCTAATTGTTCAGGTCGCTGAATCTACATGTGCCTGGTTAACACTTGGATCCTCTTATACTTTTCATGCTGGTGCTTTGAAGTGTTTCATTTTCTGGCGGTTGATGGTGTTAAGTCAGTAACGTATAACATTACGCACTGATTCAAAAAAATGTCATCATTCTACGTTCCCACTTCTACAGATAGCCTTCCTCTAAAGCGTTTTGACCAGTCCTTTTGCTGGTGGGATTTCGACCATAACGCCGCCGTCTGGGGCCACATGAGGTAGCCGAAACCTACAGTGATAAATTTACTCAGAGAATGGTTTATTTTCTCGGAATTCATGGTATAAAACTTGTCAGCTAAAATGCTTAAGCCTTTTGCTTTCATTTGTTCTGCATTTGGAACGTATGTTCTGTGACAGTGCCTAGTACCTCTGTAATCAAACTGTGCTTTTCTTCAACGGAAGGTTTTGCTTTCCAGTGTCCCGATTGAATAACACATTGTAGAAATAGTTTTCTGTCCTCGTACAGTAAAACTTCAGCGCCTTGTGTCGACTCCTCATTAGACCCAATAGACTTTCGCTTTGACCTGCCTTAATCTTGAGGTCATTCAAGTCAGTATCAAACTCTAGTGAAGACTCCACTTTATATTGACAGGGTTGAGGGTTGGCCAACGTACTTCTCAAGCCTAAACGTGACATTTCTGGGTACGCAAGTGTGGGTTGGAGAAACGAGTTGTATCTGCTTCATCTGTGGACAGCGCTACACTGTCCTCCACAGGATGACTTTAACTCGGTAGATTAAGCAAAGTGTCTTCATCCCATTGTTTAGTCGTGTGGTCAACATAACGCATTCCACAAGAACAAGTAAATGAGTGCAAACAGAATCAGGTTGCAATCACCTGACACAAAACCGAATTTTGAGTGTAGTGGACACACAGTCTGGCGGCGTAGTGTCTTAATTACTGCACTTAGGAGCCTATGCGAAGTGGATTAAACTAGCCTTCGAAGAGTAAATTGGTGTCAACAACTTTCTTGCCTGCTTGGGTTTTCTGGTCTTTTCCCTCCGATGTTACCTAAAACTGTATACAAACCTTTCCGGATACTCATTTTGTTTACAGTTTGTACGTATGAATTCCATTTCATCATCAATGGCGTAATCCGTGCATATTTGTACGGTTCTGTCCATCAAACAGGTAACTAGGTTTTTTTCAGGGTAAGTTGCCCAAAACTGTTGAAATAGATGTACTAACTGTTCTGGTTACCCTTCATATGTCTCATACGCTTAATTGAGCTATTGGCATTGCGACATGTGAGTATATTCGGAATTTCCTACTTGTTACTTATTTTGATCCTCAATAAAAATTGCATGTCTTGGTTTGCGAAGCCTAATCTGGTTAAACTGTCAGTTTGAGTTACGTTATTATTGATTACGCACAGGATTTCATCCACGTATCTTTTACAAAGCTGACGTCGACTGGAAGATTACTTCAGTGTGATAACGCCGTGACGCATCTGTTCCTATTGTTTTATCCCTTATACAGTCATATTTACTTTCCCCTACGTGGCGCATTTAACTCCGATTCGAACAACCATAATTTCTTCCGATCTGTTCTCGGTTTTGCTTCACCGTTCCTGTTCGTCTTGCTGTTCCATTCCATCAGCCAAGGAAATTGTAGGTTTCTCGTTCGGTGCATTCCTTCGATTTTCCGATTACTGTTTTTCCGACAGCGTTATGCTACATGTTGGTCTTGATGTAGGTATTTTGTACTGAGGCTATTTATGTATGTTTTTCGTTTGTGTTTAATTCACAAGTGACACGTTTGCCAAAAATCTGGATTTTTTCAAATATGTCCCTTCGAGTTTTGATTGTGCGATTTCGTATTCTACCTCGAACTCTTGCTTATGTGTTGTCAGGTTTCTGAGAATGCATAACGTAACCTTAAGTGTGAGTCATCGCTCGTGTGATGTTCGCAGAACACACGTCGGTGTTTGAAAACGAAGATAATAAAACATTGTCGGTATAATTCTTGTGGTATTCCAACTTCGGTTTTCCTATATATTGGTTCTATGCCCACTGAGATAAAAACCTTTCCCGGATGCGAAAGTTTTCTTTCAAACCCTCTGTATAGGCTTTTCCGTTATCTTGGTTGATTACAACCTGCAATGCTGCCGGGTAGGCCAAATGAGAAATACGCTTGGCCATCATGATTGTGTCTTCTCAATACATCGACTGTTTCCTTGAAACCTGAAATTTTCAGCCGCATATTTTGCTTCATTTTATACAGACGCTTGGAAGGGGTGTGTGCGTGTTAGTGCAAATCGAGTGGTGGTGGGTCTAAACCGTCAAATATCCACTTTATTTTAAGTATTATATAGTTGGCTTATTCTCGTGATTATGAATTTTGGATAACCCTCAATTTTTGAGGCACACCGATAATTCTGCCATGCATACCGATCGATATGCATCGGCTTTAATTGTTCCACTCTCATCATCATTCTGGAATCCCTTGCGCTATTTCTTAATCTCGTTCTCCTCACATCTAGCCATGTTTTGCATCTAATGTTTGACCTTCGTCCTGTCCTTTTACTTCATCTTATTATCGATTATCACGATGACAGTAAAAGGTAATTATACATTCATGTGCAATCGGGATGTGGGAAAATGTTGATTTGAGTTATTACCTTATTCCATTAAACCTGATTAAGAAAATTCACACTGTTTTGTTATGACCGCAATGTCAATTGGCCTAGGAAGTTGTTTGTTTCAAGATATCCATTACAGGTATGTGGAAATATAAAACACTGAACGTAAACGCTATTTTGCATAGTTTTCGTGTATTCGTATCATAGACAGTAGTTGGGCGGTGTCTTATTTGGTGACATGCTACGCGTTTCCAGTAGTCGCTTCTAGCCCCCGGTCTCGTTGGCGTTGAGACCCGCCTTTTAGTTTACACACATACTAGTCATGCTATACTTCTCACGAATGAAAATGCATGTTATCCGACACTTTTACATTCCTTAAATGGTTTCTGTGTCTGAAGGATTTTGACTGACAGCTATGTTATCACATTTCTGAAATAAAGCGTGTATACAGCTTCTAGTGGGCCTCTCTCTTGAATAGATGTGATTTGGAGCGTTTTTTACTCTTTTCCAGGTGTTTGGGCCGCATTCAATCTCTTTCAAGTGGCATCTGAGCGCACGGTGAAGCGATTGCAACAGCATTCAGAATTTGGCGCAATGTTGGTAATTACTGTGCACGGTTCTTTTTGGTCTGATGCCTTGTTATCACGCACTCATGTTCACGTGTACTTTTATTTTTGTCGCTAGCATTAGGAATTTCTGTCTACGCTCTTATACTGATGTATACCGGGCTCGTTATGCGTTTCGGGGGAAAGCCACTCGATTTTCAAATGCGGATCGCCATAACTAAACTGCGTAACGGACTCAATCGCATCTGGTGTAATTTCCATCGGACGACATCCAGACACATTGAACACTTATCTATGTAATGAGTGTTGGACCACTGTTCGTCCCGCTACTGACGATTGGATCTCCTGTGCCGTCTGCGAAACTTGTTGACCTTCGTCGGAATGTTGAATCCGCAGGAGGTATCACTCAAGCCACTTGGATCACGGTAGCTATTAGGAGTGAATCATGATGCCTAGTGGATCCGATATGCTGTTATGGTGAAACTGACTTCTGATGTGGGGAACTCTGAAGAGCTTTTTGATCCTGTACAAGAGATATAATCTGGGAATCCAATGGCCAGCTTACCCATAACCTGCAACGACCGTTAGGACTGAGCAGTTCGAACAGTCTCAGCCAGCAACCCACGTCGTTCTTCGTGCCTTTGACTACCTTCTGGTCTTGTTTGAAGTCACTATCTTCAAACGTCACAACGCATCTGCCTTGGATGAACTCAACGCTGGTTTCAAGGATGTGGGTTGGGTTTTGATTAAAGAGCTGACCGCTGCACCTCAGAAACTCTGAATCATTTAAGTCGTTTCGAATGACTTCGATTTGCTAAACATCCTTCTCATATTCATCAGTGGCTCACACAATTCATTTTCGGTTCATCGAGAGTGTAGCCTGATTCCTGTTTTATGAAGGCTGCTTTCAATTATATTTTATAATCTGCTTAACATACAAAGAGCAAGCGATACTTCACCCTAGCCTTGACTACCTTGATCATATCTACACACTGCCATTCATACAGGTAGACACTGACTTTTTTTTGATATTTGAGGAGTTTTGGTTTAATTGATAGGGAAACACTTTGGGAAGGTTGTTTTCCAGAAGTTCTTTTACATCGGGAAAACGGTCGTACGTGCTCAGGGTTTATGACAGTCTACTGTCTATGTTCAGCATCTCAAGCGGGCTGTTCAGTTTCCTTTTTCCTGTCCAATTTTTACAGTAAACGAGATCCTAGAGTTCGACATGATGGACAACAAATTTGATACTGTAGAAATACCCTCTGTAACGTTATGATGTTTAATAAGCTCTGCTGTGTGAGGGTTCGTGCGAAGTCAAGAACATTTTAGACGGTTTGTTAGCTTCTGTTCTTCATCCTCCTATGACCTTTTAAATTCAGGGATCCTGTGCAAGATTAGTAGAACTCTGTGCCTGTCATAATCAGTGTTGGTAAACCGTCGTATACTTTAAGAGTTGCATTGGCGCTGGTGGAGTATCTGATGAGATCACAAGCCTTGTAACTAAGGTTGGAATGGCGTTTGACAGCATACGTCACATGTGGCGTCACCGTAGGTTCAGTTTTTCAGTGGAATACTGAATGTATACTGCTGTTATGGGTCACCACACTTGACTTGCTAGCCCAAAGTATGCTCACGCAGTGTCCGTCCTCAATCACTTGCACCTCTGAAGCATGTCAACAGTGTCGAAATGCTTGGGCTCCTCTTTAGAACGCACTGACTATGTCAACCACTGAGCATAATAGTTTCATTTAACGGACTTTCTCCGATTGAGTATTTCGTGTGAATGCCATCTCAATACTGGCGACATCTTGCCTTGTGTGTTGGTGGTTGATTAGGCTGGAAACGATTGTCTGGTGACCAGCATATAACTTGAGTCCCAAGCACGAAGGCGTTGACACCGGAGTTTGCTTCAACTGAGTGCCCCCGGCTTCCTGTTGGATAATGATCACGTCCGAGTAGGATTAAGCGTCACTGGTCGTTTCCGTTACGGTCTCTTATGCTTGGGTTTATTTTTTTCCTCCACATCTTTCTTCACTCCTCTTGACACAATTGTTAACTTTCCTCATATTTGTCTAGAGTGACATGTTACTTCGTGTAGTTGATCGTGTTACGTATATAGCTTATACTAGATTTAACTAGACGTCCTGCATACTTGGTACAGTGTTCTTTTCACAGGAGCATCTGTATTAGCGTAGGTAACTTGCAGGTTGTTGATTGCGTTCGAACTCTCCTGTCTGACTTGTGGACAGGTGTTTCAGTGGCACATGAAAATGTGAATCAAATTGGGTTGGTTTGGTACTTGGTGCTTTATATCGTCCGTTTTTCCAATCCTATACACATGGTGGTATACCTTTGATGATCTCGCATGCGGTTGCCTTATTCGTTATCTACATCAGGCCACTTAGGGGAAGCCTGAAGTGCGATTCAAATTGGACATGCTTCTGTAGGTCAAGACATTATGGTTTTCGACAGTGTAAATATTGATTTTGCTCACCTTAGTTACTTGCTAATTTAGGGCTGTCATGGATACAGAGTCGTAGAAATTTTTTCGAAATTGCTTTCTTGTGGACACTGTCGCTTACAAGTTAATGAGTTACGTACAAGGATTAGTCATTTTAACGTTCGTTGTATTATGAGCAAGGTTGAACACTGTACCGTAACTCAGTGAGTCATACCAGAAGACGTTTGGAGACTAGGTGGGCAGGTGAGCTGGAGAACACAGATATTGTAAGGTCCTCACATTGCCGAGTTAGATGTTTATTTTGGGCAAGTTTTATTAATCAATTCCAATCTCTACTTCTGATTTTGTTTGTGAAACGGGGTTTGCCTATCTTCTCATGTTTGTGCAGCATTTATATATATATATATATGTATATATATATATATATATATATATATATATATATATATATATATAGCAATAACGATGTTGATGAATCATCGTTGATCATCGGCAGTAGATTTTTGTTCACGTTCAGACTGCAGTTTGTTAAACTCTTGCCGGTTGACCAGGCTGATAGATTCGTGATCAATTAGCCTACCACGAGTCTAAACAACACAGACAATGATCCATGCGGTTTACGTAGAAGAAGAACTTAATTCAGTGCATTCACCGCAGCTGACTCACAACTTATTTTCTATTACTGTCAGCTCATACAGGTTGCCTCTCTGTGAGCCTAGTTTGTGGTCACCCTTTGATTTCTCGCACATACGGTTGGCGGCATCCGGTTCAGATTAACCTGTCACAGCGACCGAAGCCAAAAGAAGCCCATGCACAGTCACCGCCACAAGTGGTTTGCGCCGCATCACTTGCGGTTCTATTCACACACCACATATCCGGTGTAAACCTGAAAGAATAAGACCAGGAGATGTGTGTAAGGCCTTTGTTTCCAGCCGGTCAATGCTGGTTAGCCAATTCGTAGGCTAGCTCCCCGAATGAAACCTCTATTTCTCGAGAACTAAGAACAGAGAGACAGCAATGGTAAGATGTACATTGGGGGAAAATATTGAAAATAAACCGCAAGAAGTATTGCAGTATAGGAGTACATGTTAGTGCACTCTAGAGAGAATATAGAATTAAAGCAAAATGCAAAGTTCGACTGGAAGTGAGAAGCAAAACATTCATCATACAGTACACCAACGAAGCTAAAGAAACGAATACGTAGAAGGCCACAGGTTTCTGAAAAATAAGACGGGTCCCCTTTCAGCATAGCCCGCCGGATCAAAACAGCGTACAAGCCTGACCACTATGCCAAGGTAGCAGTAAAGGTGAGGTCTCGCACATACACACAAATTCAGCAATAGCGGCTGTTTCATTTCACGTTTAGACTCACCAGGATGGAAAAATAGAGCTGGGGATAGAACTCTCAATGTATTTGCCTTGTTAACGTCCATCTTACTGTACGAACTTCGTTTGGAAAGGGGCCGTTTATAATCAGTTACTTTTTGCCTTAACTTTCTGGATCCGTTCTGTGCAACCTGTGAGCAAGCTCGCTTTAATTGCAGCCTCCTTGATTGTGGACCACGGAGCATAATACTAAATTAGCTTGTATTCCGTTGTATAGAAAGTTGCTTACTAGCACTGCATTCAGCTGTTGTATCGCACCTGAAGCTTTTGGGTCCATTTTTAACAGAGACAAACGAACCTCATTGTTTCCGGTTTCGAACGTAGATTATGCTGTTCTTTCTGTACCTGTCAGTAGGCTTAAACTGGAATGTGGAGTCCTAATTTCTTCGAACGGTACTTGAGTGAATAACAGATCTCCGTTTGTTTCAACCTCATTTGTAACCAACCAGCTTGACACGTTGTTTGATGGCTGTACTTTCTGTTGTCAGTTGTAGGTTTTTGTGTGCAACTTTGGTGTAATCGCTATCCCGTGATCTCGTGCATTAACAAACTTCCGGTGGGTAATTGTTCTTCGTCCTGTAGAATATTACTGTCGTTAGCCACTCTGTTTTGTGGGCACGGGTTTCAACGACTATAGCGTATCCTTTACACGGTAACTTTCGACCAATTCGTCATTCTCCCGAAATCCCGAAGATTGTTCTGTCGAATTGCTGCCCACAAAACAGGTCCTGTTAGTTCCGTGATTTCTGACGTTGTATTCGATCAGCAAGTATGCCGTTTGCATCGACTAATTTTGGTGACCGTTATTCACTTCTAATGATATCATCTGTTCATCAGATGCTACTACATATTTCAGTCACAATCTAAAGGGCCACAAAATTACCCTTCTGTACTGATCATAATGGCTTATTAAACAGTACACGGTTCTGTCGTTTTTGATTTTTGAAAGGTACTGCTTGCATTAATTCGCAAGGCCGAACCGACTGAGTAGACTTTTCAAACGTAATCAATTTCGTATTGACTATCGTAATATTAATGTAAGCTACGAAAAAAAGTGTTCTGTCTTAGGATTTGCAATCATTGCCCACTGTACGTGTCGACAGTCCTCTCGGGGATGAGTTCTGCGTTGGGTGGTTTCAGTATCAAGATTAGGCGATTTCTCATTGCCTCGATCTGTAGGAGTAATGCATCAGCAGTTCGAGTATGCAACAATTTACGTTTTGTATTGTGCAAATTTGCACCAAGCTGAGTTTACGATGTTAAAAGTGCTGAAACCAGCTTTAAACTGTGAGCACATATTGCGGTGGACTGTCAGGCAGGTGGTACGAGCATTCCAACTCTCGGTGGAATACCTCAATACAGGGGGAGGTGCACTCAAAAAGTCATCGCTCGACCGGGTCGGACCAACGGGCTAGACATGGCGGCCGAAATAGAATAGATGACCAAACTGAAGGCCTGATTATACCAACACTCGCAGGAATATCTCGGCACGATGGTGGAGTACGATCAAAGCCCACAGGGGGTGGAAGGAGGACAGCACGGGCGACCGAACAAGCCATCGCTCGAAGAAATCGGATCAACGGACGAAGGTTGGCAAGCAGAAAACCTCCAGATAGAAGGCGTAAGTCACACACCTAAACCGAGTAGAAGTGCACATGATGTGTGAGCGGAAACCTGGGGATGTTGCGGACTGGAATTGCGATTCAAAATCGCGAGCGCACGTGTGGCGTGGGAACTAGCGAGCTGGACAATAAAGATTGTGCTTTATTGAACGCCTTTTCGCTACAATATGAGCCAAAGTATGATGAACGTTGACTTCAGGTACCTATCATGCTCTGTAATAGGCGGGACAGTTTCGACGTACAGTGTAATAAACCGATTAGTAGAACAAGAGGCTACTTTCACCAAACAGATTGTCGTCAGTTCCTGTCAATCTGAAGACCTCGGTCACTTGAACATTATTATTTCATCCCGCGGGGTTGTTGACGGTGGAGACCTCAGGTGAGATGCCTGCTTATGAGGCTCAGTATCATGTATATTGTGGTTGTTTGACATAGTTGTCCGTAAAGACGGTGCAATTAACGACGCGGGGCAGCAAAATCCGTAAGGAAGCTGTCTCATTATGGTGCCTTACTTTCGCTAGTTACTCAGCGTTATATATGCAGGGTTTCGGTACTCCAATGTTGAATGTTTGTGTTTGTACATAGCAGATTTTAATAGGTAAGTCCCCTCCCTTTCTTTTCTAAATACTAAGACTTGCGCTTTCCTTCATGGTTATATGGCATTTTAGCATCAGCTTGAATCAATTATGTGTAGCTGTTTTCTATGACGGTGTGTCAATGCTGTTTGTGATTTTTGTTTGTGGTACTTAACTGTTCTCAATGCTGTTGTTAATTTCTCGTAGAAGTCATTGTAGTTTGAAATTCACTCATTCGATCTCAGCCTCCGCATTCAGACAGACGTTCCGACCAGACTCTTTCAAAAAGATGCACTAAACTCAAGTTTTATCCTTGTATTAACTCATCAGTAGTTTATACATTTGCCACGGCCGGGATTAGAACTCTGACCACGCTTTCATGAGCTAACCGTGTTCACCGTTGCACCAATTACCTCACGTTATGCGTGACTGAATGGTCGTATTTGAACGCTCAACTACTTGGGCTTGTGAGTAGTGGTCAGCTTGTCCGAATTGGAGACAGTTACTGTTTGTTAACTCCTTGTGATTAAAACTTCCAAGACAGGTTGTAATCTGCGATCTCAGTCGACCCGCTAAACGATGTTTCAGATTACTGATGAGTATCCGGAAATGTAGTTAATATTAGGTTGAACAACATTCACATTTGATCATAGCCTGCACATCCAGATTGACTTTTCTGCCAAACTTTTTCGAAGAAAGTCCTACACTCGAGTTTCGAACTCGTTAAAGCCTATCATTATGAAAACTTAAAATTAACCATATCGCCGACTGTTCATCAGCAGTGATCATTACTGCATTATATCCCTATTCATCCACCTTCTTGCTTTATTGATCAACGTTAGCTTCGTATGGAATGTGTGACTTGCTATTCGTGTTTATCCTTCTGTCTACAGTTCTTACACACCTATATTGATTTTGGGGATACGAATTGTGTTTTCAGATTTTCAACCAATCGTAACAATTTATAACACTGATTTTCAGCCCGTCTGCAGAACGCCCAGTGTGCTTCCTTGTAAAACATTTTCAATTTCCCATCTAGTACTTGAGGCATTATTGGTACTCACTCTGTTTGGCGGGTTTTTAAAAGTCAACTATTAGGACAGTTTACGGAACTAGATGAGATCGAGTGAATTACGGGGCAGGTACGATGTAACCGGCTGCCAACAGGATACGAACTCAAGACTAAATTTGTTAGGTACAACCACTTCACGATGAAGTCGATGGCCACATAAACCGTTTGTGGGTATTCGGTATAAGCGTGCTCGTGAAGCTGTTACGAGCGTTTACAACCTGACCTAACTTATCTTACACAAGTCAGTTTTGTGATGTTTATTACCCGATTATTGTTGCAAGTGACTGATAACTCACGGATTTACTAGTGATTTATCCCTGATTGAACTGGGCAACTGAAAGATATCAGATTTCTGAAAGTGTTCCAATCTTTTGTAACATCGCAGCATTAGAACTTCTCGGTTAACGAATGTTTAATTCCGGTGACTGTTTATTCTCCGTTCAGCGCCAACGTTTCTCTGCACGGACCTTTGAATGGCTGTCAGCCTTTATGCGCACTGTCAGTTGGTTTTTCTCGGTGCTGGCTTTTGTGTTCTTCCGTTTCGGATTTCCCATTGGCCTCCAGTTTGCACAGCATGTTGCATTCACGCCCGGTAAGTTCATACCTCATCCGCTGCTGATTTCTCAATTGACTGATTGATAAACTGTCTGGCTTTATGTGTAGTCTATGAAGATCTGTCGGTTAACCTGACCAAGTATGAAGCAAGTAGAGGTTTATTCTATTCACACTAGAACATATGTAGACTTATCCTTACGAAACCAGGAATTCATTACCGTGCGTTCTACACTGTACTCACAACTAGGCTCTTCACCACTGACTACGACTGAACATCTTGTTTTAAACGATTATAAGACTTCCGCATGCATTGATGAAGTTTTTTTTCTAAATTTGTTTACAAGAAATATCATCGTCTGTGGTGATTTCCTACACCATTTCGTACTCCTAAGTGTTTGACCTATACGGACATTAAATTCACATTGAAGTAGTTCATCACAGGAGGTATCCGTCTGATTAGCTACTTGAATATATATGTATATATACATATATATATGGCGATGATGCCAGTTTTGATATTTACAACGTTGAATGAGTGACAGTGTTTCTAGTACGTTGTAATGTTGTGTCCGCTACCAGCCACACATTATTCAGGATGAAATTGCCACCTTCAAAGATTCGGCAGAAACTATATTCATATTTTTGGTTTTCCTAACTTGAACCTTGAGGTTGAGTGCGAACACTGAACACTGTCAGTTTAGGGTTTCGCAACCCGGCTGACACTTGGGCGCCTTGATACCATCTTGTGAACGTTTGTGATGGTACCATGAAGGGTGTTGTAAATATCATCTTAGACAGCAATACATCAGTGTTGTAAACAGGCAGGGTTTTGTTCTGAACGGGTGTATGAACCAGTTCTTCATTCCTCCTTAACATCATCATACGTACCGCCGGCTGTTTCTCACTGTTTGCTCTACAGTAAGGGTGCGTTTTGCTCGTGGAATTGATATACGTTTTTAGAATCACTTACGTTCATGAGTGCATCGAATGAATACATGACCGTGCTGTCGATCCTCTGTTATCGTGTTGCATCTCAGAGTGGAGTTCATGGGGCATCATTCAACGGATTCATCAACAACGTCTTGCTTGTCCGCGCCCCATTTCTTTTTCAGTTTAGCCACAGACAGACTAGTTGAGAGCTGTTTACGGTACTAGCAGAATGTTTAACTACACCTCAAGCAGAGCTAAAGCGTGACTTATGTTAATAAGACATTACTGTTTGGGCGTTCCCAAGTAGCATAGATGACCTCAGACAATGTTTTGCTTCCTTTAAATGTTTCGGGATGCACTTTTCGGCTTTACAATGCAGGCAGCCTCAGCAATATTGTAGTGGCTGTATGAATTTAGTGTTAGGTAACGAAGATGACACGATTATCGACAGATCTATGCTGTTAAAACGCTACATCAGCCCCGGCTGTGTGTATGGAATTACGTGGTAGCAATGCCTTCAAAGCCAGGGTGATGTTTGTTACTGATACATCCCAATCACTAGACGGGACAGCTCAAATGCGGCATGCTTTGGACGAGTGTTTGAATAATTTCGATGTACCCCTCAAAACGTAGCCACTGAGGGCAGAGGACTTGAACCATCTTCACATAAATCGACCATAGGCGTCTGTGTTTTTTAGTGGCTCACAGTGGGTGATATCGGTGAACAGACAGCGGTGAAGTTGGGAGGTGAATATTTAGTGGTATCCAGTAAGTTCACTTATACTGTTGTGATAGACTTTGGTGGTTAGGTCATATGCCAAGAATGATAACCTATTGTCTGGCATATCAAACTCCTCAGGGATGGTTCAGCCGATTGGCATAGAGTTTGATGTAAACAAACGGTGCCTTGGCATACAGCAGTACAAATAGTTACCTATAGGTTAGCCACCATTTGTCGCGTTTGCCTTTCGACGCTGTCAAAGTCGTTGGTTAGAGATCGAGTTACACAACGCCAGAGTTGTTCTTTGCCTGTGTTATTTGTGAAGTAAATATAGTTATTGACGTCGGTCAGTGTCGATCTCAAGGAAGCCGCCTCCCAGCCACCGTCTTACTTTCAATCGCAACTCGGTTGTTTGTTCTCAAGCAGTGAACACTTCGGTGTTGAATGTTTGAATGTGCACACTTGGCAAAGAATGTGTGGTTTCTAACACTCATCCCGCATGCACAGTGTACGCTCGTGGTCAAAACACATTACTAGGGTCGGTTGGCATCGGTTAACCTACTCGAACTTGACATAAATAAGACCACGGTTCTCACTCCTTATTCGCCGCATGTTCACGCTTAAATGTCTCCTGTTGAATATCATTCATTCTTAAATTAGTCAATTTTCGCTCAGGCCGTATTCCGATCATCCGACACGATTGGACGATAAATGGGCAAACATTATTAGTACGGATTATCCCCAGCGACGGTTGTTTGTAAGGCGACCTAACTCGTGGCACAGGTTAGAATCCGTCTGTCCGAGTATGATTCTCTCGAGCTTTCCAGTCAGTCGACACGGATAATTTTGATAGTAAATGTGCTTGTGACCAAATTATTAACAACGTGAACCATTTTGACAGCTAGCAGGTCTTACCTAAAATGGACAGCTACCGTCTTGCATTATGGAAATGTTTGTGCCATCATTCAGTCGCTCACGATTGTACTTGTACCGTTCCGTCCACTTTCCTTTAGTGAAGTGATTCGTCAGTCCGTTTATCACATTCGAGATGACTGCCAAATTTCACACTTTGATTGTTAGCATATTGAGCTTGCTATGATCATGTATGAATCAAGGAAACTCTTGACATCGAGTGATGGATGCGGTAGAATTATTTTCCTCATGAGGATCTAATGCGCTTACACTTGTGGTCTGTACCTGATTTCTTGTAATTGAGCTTTATCTTTCATTGTTTAACTCTTCATCTCAAGAACGGGCGGACTTTTCAAGGCTGAAAATCAGTGTATATCATTGAATCCAGTTGCGTGGAGTAAGAAAACGCAATATACACCCAGTAATATGCTATCCCGACAATTTGTCCATCACCTGAGAGATAATAAAAGACTGTGTCCATTGATCAAATTTATTTGTACTCTAAAGGGAAGCTGATTGGATTGTACAAGTTTCTCCGTGACATTTGAACCATGCCATGCTGTTAGACTTTTATTTATGAGGCTACAGTGAGAATAACACCTAAAGCCAGCAAATGTTGGGCATCCTAAGTCAAACCCCGTTGCAGCACACAGAACGATTCAAGCATGCACCCAACCAGCATTAGACGAGTACATTAAATCAGTGAACGCTTTCACAGCTCTTTTGAGAGCTGTTCTATCGTGATTTCTAGATACTGCCTAATTATCGTTTTTCTCCTCTCTCTCAGTTCAGTTTGGTCTCATTTGATTTTTCAACTTTCAAGCTGCTAGACTTTGTGATACGCATTATATAGTCAATGCACGAAACGTTAGTTTTCTTCGTTGTGACAGCGTGACAGCGTTGTTTCCCCTGCCTGCATGTTTTCAAGACACTGACCTAAAACGTTGATTCACATAAGGTGGGCAAGTACACAATCGATTTCTGAACCAGCCACAAAATTCACATCACTACTCGTAATCAATTGCTTTCAGGGTTTGCGTCAAACAGGTTTTCCAGTTTTTGCAATCTTCCCTTTTTCGAGATGATCATCACTGATCCCACATATATGTTACGGTTAACCGAGGTGGCTCAAACCAATGTAGGCGGTCCGTCAGTAATTGTTGATCATAGAGTCGATTTGTTACTATCTTTTCAACATCGCATGCCTTTTGGAAATCCACACTACTTGTATCTTTCCTTCTACGGACCACTTTGTGTCAGAACGTAATGGGTGGTCTTGGACGATTGAGATGATGCCGATGAAGTACACGCCTTGCAAGTCGGATTTACATTGGTTTGTCTTCGTTGGCCATGTTCTATTCCGTTGGCACTTGACTAGATGCTAGTGTATCTCATGTAGGAAAGTTGTTCATCAGACGAAAAACAATCAGGTGAGAAGGGCGATTATTCAGTGTCATGGTGTATGGACTGCAGCATCAAAACGTTCTGAAAGCGTACATGTTTTTGTAACTATTTTTGTCCGTTTGGCTTTTTAGAACAAGTGATATTCTGCCACTTGTTAAAAGATGCACACATACACACACACTAAACTTAGTAAGCAATCAATATTGATGTGAACGACACGGTCTGTGCGAACTGACATTTTTACCACAAAGACTTGTTGACTTCTATTGAGTCGGATTGGTTGGCCGAACGTACATATTTTTTCAAGTAGTAATATGGGCTGACAAACTGTTGTACAGCTTAGTTGGACAAATTATGTCGCAGGATTTTTGAACCTCTAAGTCTGTTCACAGCTTTCGCATAGACTCTTTAATAGTCCATTTCAAACAGACGCGCTAGACTCGAGTCGCGCTCACGTTAAGGCTAGTCAAAATAGTGCCTATCCTTGTCATAGCCGGAATTTGAACTCCGACCACGCTTTCATTAGGTAGTCTTGATGATCACTGCGCAAATGATCTCACATTAGGCACAATCGAATGATCATATATGAATGCTTAACCACACGTGATTCTGTGTAATGCTCAGAACTGTACTGCTGACGAGCTCTAACAAGAGCGAAGCTTGAAATTTGCGCTTCATTTCGAAAGGTAATTACTTGAACTGACAGAAACTCGAAGGTCACAATCGTTTGTCGGTAATCTACGATTTATATCGACCCAAATTCCCTGCATATTAGGAATCTTTGCAGCCGTAATGAACTATATTGGTACGATGAATATTAAGTTAGTTTATCAATGAAGATTTTGCAATGAAACAGAAATCTTGTTCGAACATGCCACGACACTGCTAGGCCCCCTATCGTCTGCTGCCCATAGAAGCCAGACGCAGGTTGCAGGTATTGCCGCTGCAGTCCATCAGAACTGAAATGACTGTTGCTCTGTTTGATGAAAGTCTCTATATCGATCGCTTACAACCATTACAGTTAGAACGTTATTCCTGCTATATCATTGCTATATTGCACCATATGTATGAACTGTTTAACGAGCGGACTAGCCAGGTCTTCGAGGGATTGGAATTTTGCAGTTGTAGCTGGCTGTTTAGCGTTTTGTGGTTGGCGGTTGGCTATAGTTACGCTTCAACTCCCATCTTGCTTGAAAGCGCAACAGTGTATGAACAAGGCTTTTGTTCATGTACTGCAGTGGTCATGGTCATCAGTCAGTCATTCAAATGACCAAGAAGGGTGTCGATCATTATTCCTGGTAACAGCACCTGTTGCAAAAAGGATTACTTCTCAGTATTATTTCTGTTATGACCCGGTGGTCAACGATAACGAGAAGTGGCTAGCGCACCACTATACGAATCAGGGACACCTAACACAGAGCGTAACGGTGCTCGAAAATCCCACCAGAACACAGAAGACCTTGACTTTCAACCGAGGATATATTTCCTCTCAAACCAAAGGCAACATAACAAACCATCGTCTGCATGTGTCTTTAAACAGCCTTGAATAATCCCGCCTGAATTAATGCAGTAACAGTGGAGTGGGCCAATCAGAGACGTAGGAGGAACGAACGTGCGCCAAAATTAAGTTTTAACACGTTATGGCAGGAAAAGTTAAAATTCAAAATCACAAATTATTTTTCGAAGATATCTCGAAAAATAAACCCCTTTTGGAGGGAATGGACTTTCCCCAATAGTTTCATTCGTGAATTGTCGTTGAACTAGCGTGATGTCGAAGTGCTGATACTGGTTAGTATAGACCTCTTCCAGAGTCTGTAATCTGTGAGGTGCATTTGCACTGTTTGTATCTGTATCAACCGGCAATGGAATCAATCATGCTGTTCCTTGTCGCAAACTAGTGCTACTTCATTGGATGACTACTGTTCATCCTAGAAGTGGCTTCAGAAGCTTAACTAGTAATTGTGGGCATGTCGACGCCAAACTGGTTTCGTCAAAACTGAACAGTCGATGACGCTAGTCTCATTGATCGACCCCTCGGATTCGTCTGAACTAGCACTGGCACACACGGACGTCCAATTTCATGGCCGTCTTTGTCTATTTAGTGCGACCATAGTGTGTGTTTGTGTGTGCATTGTGCCTATTCACTGTGGTCGTGTGAGCGTGCTAACACGACCAGGAATCAGGAGTGTTTCTTGCTTTGTATTGTCCTGTCCTATATCAACCTCTCCTGTCCACTTCTGTAAGCGATTACATGCAGCCTTTATGCATTACATCCTATTCCTCCGTTGTTTATCTTTAAGTTTTGGTTTATTTTTGCTTTCTTCCACGGTCGTATCATCACCATAATCACCTTAGACAACGATACATTAGTGTTTCACATTAGTCATTAACTGCTGCACAACCATGAGGGAGAAGAAAGCAAACTCTGTATAGGAAGAGAGAAGAAAAAACGCAAGGGGACGAGAAGGGACTTAACTACTAAAAATAGCTGTCTAATCGAATATTCAGCATCAAGCTGTCCACATCTTGCAAACACACAACCAAGCTTTAAGTGAAAGTAAGGCGTCATCAGCAAGACAGCTTCCTTACGGCTTTCACTGCCCCGCGTCATTATATGCACTCACTTCACAGTCAACTCGATCAAACAACGACAGCTTTCACTCCACTGAGCTCGGTTAGCCCCCATCTCACCTAACGTCTCAAGCCACTAACTCTGCGAGTTGCGAGGTCCCCAGCCCCGAAGACGAACCCGATCTACAGTGACCAGCCCCTTCGTGAACGATTTCATTTGTCTACGCCAGGTCATCATTTGTCCACCTCGCACCTTGCGCCAATCGGCCGCAGCGTTGGCAAACAGTGCTGGGTGTGGCAAACGATCAGCTGCCATACTTAGTACGTGACCTAACCATCTGTCTGTAAAAATGTAGTGACTGAACAGAACTCTTGAAATAACCGGGGTCAAACTAATTCCCTTATGGTTTCCGTAAGAGCCCCTGGCTCCTTTCTTGAATATGGGAGCTATTATCGAGTGATTCCAGCACGAAGGGTTGGTCTCCGTCGTCCACACAAGTTGAGACAGCTCAGTCAAAGCCGTTGCTAACTCCTCCCAACCCTTTTTAAAAGTGCTCGCACGAGGTCATCTAGACCAACGGTCCTATCACATTTGAGAGCCAAAATACAATTGCGAACCTCACTTTCGGTAGGTGGTTCAAAATTTTTCGACCACGATGCTACATCACAAGTCTGTGGTGGCAATACAGTAGAAGCAAAAGGCCAGCTAAATTGACCATCAAAGTGTGCCGCCCAAACGCTCTAACTTTCTGGACTTATTATAGATCAATGTGCCATCTGTCTTGCCGATAGCTTCACTGACACGGTCGCCTGGGGCCAGTAGCACGGATTAGCCTAGAGTGTTTGCCGAGGTTCCCTGAGGCAAAAGCGGTTTCCATTTCCTCGCCTTTCTCCATTAGCCAGGCTTTACGATCGGCCTTTAGGCTACATTTCAGTTTCCTACGGATACCTCTTCCATTTCCTTAACTTTTTCCACTAAACAAGCCTGCCAATCAGCCT
Source organism: Paragonimus heterotremus (assembly GCA_013368495.1). Classification (NCBI taxonomy): domain Eukaryota; kingdom Metazoa; phylum Platyhelminthes; class Trematoda; order Plagiorchiida; family Troglotrematidae; genus Paragonimus; species Paragonimus heterotremus. The sequence continues at coordinate 60,789 of LUCH01003387.1, forward strand.
GTAGACTACGTTTCTGCTTCTCACGGATATCTCTTCTAGACTTATTATGTGAACTACCAGGAGAAACCTTCTCTCTGGCTTTTAACAACTCCAGTGATTTCTCCGAGATCACGTTTGTTCAACTTATGTACCCTTGTGCCGCATGCTACAGTACCTGCTTTCTGGATAGCCTGTGAGATTTGAGCCCAGCAGCTATTAGGATCTTCGGAGTGAGTACCACTAAGGCAACTTTCTAAGCTAGTTTGGTACTTATGCTTTACCGATGGTGAAGCCAGTTTCTCAACAGCCAGTCGTTGCTATCGGTCGGTCTTTGCCTAGCAAATGTAAGAACAAAACGACAACGTGCTGACGCATGTCCCGAATCCAAATATGTACTCCAATAAGAATGGCAATCCTGATTTGAAGCAATTTGTTCCCTTTATGAACTTGAATAAGGCAATGAGAAGACGTAAATCATGTGATGTTCTCCTGATTTGAACCACACCACCTATAACTGACAGCCATGTAGTCTATCTGAAACCAGGCCTGATTCGGAGTAGGCGGGCGCCAAGTATAACAATGACGACCACGATGCCTAAAACTAGTGCTGGCTAGAAATAGCTTATGCTCAGCGCACGGCTGTAACAGTCGCCCGCCACTGTTCGAGCAATGTGACGCATCTCAAACCTGCCACCTAAACGAGACGGCCTCACCAAGGCGACCGATCTGGGCATTCGTGTCTCCGGCCATAAACGACTGTATCAGAACCATGTGTTGACCGAAGGAGAGCGGCCAGATCTGAGTAAAAGGTATCTTCGGCACCGATGTTATTACAGTCATTTGGAGCATAAGCAGACCCAAGGGAAAGATTTCTGAAGGTTTTGCGTCTAAAGCTAGCCTTAGTAGAACCTGCCAAGCAGACGGCACAGTATGTACTGTTAACAGGAATCAGTCTAATAATGCGGCTTCGGTTATCGTGCTGAGGACTACACCTTACTAGTAGCACCGGTCGTGGAGTCACCGGAAGTGTATAACCAGTATCATGTTAATAGTGCGAGTGCCGTCAGTTTCGTACGCTGATTGTTGTCCTGCATTTTAGTTCCTGAAATGCAACAGACATCGATATTTACTGAGTCTAACGTTTGTGAGAGAGCAACCTGTTGATCTATCTATTTTAGAATGCGAACTTTGAAAGCACTTATATTAATCCGCTTTCTAGGTCTGAGGAAGGGGCGAGGGAAATCTGAGGCTGAAAACTAAGAGATGGGACTTAACAGCACAATGTCATTATGATTACCTGTGTCTGTTATGGGACCTGTAGAGTAGTCACTAGAAACGGAGGTCAGGAGAGGACTGGGAGCTAAATTTGATGGAACAGTAGGAGAGTGGTCAGCAGTAGCATTTTTCACCTATCCACCTTGCTATATGCAGCAGATAGGGCGACTCGGTTTTATAATGCGAGACGACGGATGCAATATGGAATTAACGGTATTGTGAGTATTCATGGTTGTGCGTGAACTGAGATACTGCCAGGATTCTCCGACCTAGACAGGAGAATGATTAGGGTTCTCAACCAAAGGTTTTGGCTCGAAAGCCTGTATTGTAAGGCAGCGGGTGAGTGGTAGTTTGCCAGAAACGGGTGTTTTTCGGGAAAAATGCCAGTCTTCCAACTCCAAACCTAGAGGACCAGAAGACTATGGCTTATCAGGCCTCTACCTACTGGCATGCGTGGCATGAGTGACTCCGTCGGCATGGTCACCACACGGTCCAATTTAGTCAAATAAGTCATCGAAATGCGCAAGCCATCACATCGCGTCAAGCTCCAGTCTCGTTGTATCCGTCATAGTCGTATGAGAGGGAACTACCAATTTTACCTACTTATCTCCTATTATCCATGGTGATGGTTGTGATTCCAATCGAAGTGACCATCAGCAGGATCGCCTACTTGTGTAACCTCGTGCGTGGTGTACTTGTGTTAAAATAAAATCCAAACCGAAAAGTGCAAATTCAAATATGCATGACTTTTTTACGGGTTATTTTTCGTCGTTGACCGCTACTATTTCAGGTACCTTTTGTATTTCATTCCTTGGTGAGGGCCTGTTACCAACGTTAGTTAATTGGAAGTCTGTGGGGGCTAACATTTGTCTGACAATCGTTTGCTTCATCTGTTAACACTTAATGATCTTTACAGATCGGTTGGTGGTATTTATGCTTGGATTGCTGATTCATGCGTAAGAGGTTTCGGGTTGTATTTTCGGTTCCGTAGAGATCAGAGTAAAACTCTGTCTACACGTCGAATGACCGTTTGTTTTGAACTGAGACTCAAGCTAGGAAATTGTTTATAATTGTTGCTAGTCACCCGCACAAAATTTAACAGTGGGAACTTAAAATCCGACTTGTTATCGTTGGTGAGAACTGACGTTGACGCTAAGCCCTGTTTATCGTAACCAACTGAATGACAGAAAATACTATTCCTGCGTTTGTGACGTCACAAATGCAAGTTAGGTAATTGGTGGTGTTCTAAGATCACGTACGGCGATTATGCTAAAATAAAAATAAACACTGGTCGTCTGAAATTCTACAGTGAAGAAAAGCGTTTTGACAGATGGCTTCACTATGCGATGGACAGCTTTCGTCTGACTGACGATCAATTCGGGCCACGGTGTTTTCTATTCATACTTACGAAGTTATGCTACAACTGGGTAAGATTGTGTTGTTATTCCAAGTGGAGTCAGCGGTAATCGTGTGACTCCTTGATGTTCAGTCTCTTTTATTTATAACTTTATACCCGTTCGAACACCTTTTTCTGTTACTTCATAGTTTTTAGTTCTCAGTGGTCTTTTCCATTGAACCAATCACTTTTTTCTCCTGTCTATCCTCATTTAGGTGCAATCCTGGTGTTTGTGGATCTTTTCTGTGCTCAGTTTGTCATTGCCAAAATAAACACCATTTGGAACTATCGTCGTTTCCCTGTTGGTTTCAACCTTTAAATGCTAAAGTTTTCTAAAACATGTTCGGGTTTCTTCATGGATTATTGTTTTGTATCTTTGATTTTCAATTCGCCAGCAACGTATTTTCTTATCTTTTGTTTTCCTTTTAAAAACCGCTTTTTGAACTAATCATCGTGATTACATATGACCACGTCCTTTCTGTTCAGAGTAACACATTTTTTGCCTAACACCTTGTGAACGTAGTGTATATTTATTGATATTTTGGAGTTCACTGTCCTTCAAACTCCATATAACAGGTCGGGTTTTCCTACTTAGAATCTCCGGGCATTCCCATCGAAAGCGAGTTTCGGTGCTTCGTTTTGCCATAGGATTAGTTCAAACTGGTGTTTACGTACTGAGATTAGACGTTCGAGTTTGACCGTCACTTGCATCGCATGTGCTGTGTGACACGTCGTATATTCACAATCGGGTTGACCTAATCGAAAATCACAAACGAGTCCGTTCATTTGTGAATGAAACATCCACTATTTCTCGTGAACATACTGTATGGGAAATCATGTGACCATGTTCACGTGCGCATAAGTGACTCAGTGACTACAATCAGAAATACGCTAATGCGGTACGTTTCCCTAGTTTCGCTTACAACGCTGCGACAGATTGCAGCATCGTTCTAGGAGATGCGTGTGTCAATAACAAACTTGTCGTTTCCAGAGGCTTTGGAAAATAGTAGATAAGGTGACGTCCGCTTTTTTGCTGTGTTCCTTTTTAAACGTGCAATCCCATTGGAGGCTACTCATACTCGCATTTGGGGAACCAATAAACTGTGTATCTCCGAAATGGTTAAAGTGAAGGATATGTGATTTTTCTCTCACTGGTGCTAGTGGTCACATTCACTAACCAACTAGAACAGACAGGCAAGAATGAAGAGAACCCACCAAGGTTTCAGTATTGGTAAACCGACCCCTTTTATGGAGGGACCGTTCCACTCGTTTCAGTCGAGCAGTTCTGCCAGAACCAAAGACGACGTTAGCGAAGCAAATGTATGAATAAAATATTGTAGAGAAAGGTGTGCAATTTGTTATGTGTAGGATATTGCACAGTTGGACAGAGTGGCGTCGAGTTTGAATGGTGGCGTCCTATAATAGTCGGATAACTGAATATGCACAAAAATTTACATACGGAAATACAGTGGTTATCGCTGGGATCCTTAGATGAATTACTTCTCTACGGTTAACCTGAATTTCCCATGCCTGTGGTTATGTAACTATACTCCGTTACAACCACAGCCATTGATGTTTCATGCTGTTGATTAAGAGGAACGCGTGTCTGCTCAGACACACTGTTTGAATTAACGAGGATGGTCGATAGTGGAGTACAGTTAGTTCCCTGAAATAACGACTTTCGTGCAGTAACCACTTGCCTCAGAACTCACAGTTGAGAGGATGTGTGCATCAATTACATCATCCCAAACCACGCCGTAATTCTCCGGAGACACTTCGGATGTTGCCGAAGTTTCCTGACCAAACTTCTGTGTGTGCAGTGACCCAAAGACTCCGTATTGATTAAACTGGTTGCAACTGCACTAAAAGACTCAAAATACACTCCTATTGTTATGGGCTCACAAGTTGTTATTAGATACAGTAAGATCTTCGTTTTTGCATTTATATATCTTTGCGCTGGTCAGAGGAAGTTGTGCTGGACGGTTTATAAAGGTAAGTGCCTAACGTGAGGTCACCGGCGCAGTGGTAAACACGGTTGTCTCACGAACAGCGTGTCCGTGGTTCAAGTCCCGGCAATTGCGAGGACATGCACTACTGACGAGCTCTAATGAGAGCAAAACTCGAGTCTAGTGCTTCTTTTCGAAAGGGGCCAACTGGAAAGTCTATGGGAATGCGACAGCTGCGATCAATTGTGATTGATGTTTAACTTGAAATTAACCAAATCTCCGACTACTCATCAGTGACGCTAGTTTGTTTGTGAGCTCGGGCGTTTCCATCGATGTCTTCATAGTTTACAGCCCTCGCCTCATTATTATTGTGCTGCTTCAGCGGTATTTTCTCATTAGTTGCAAAGGGGACGGTTGTGCGAACTAGCGTCTAGGACCGTCTTATATTTCTAATTTACCCACCAAACCGTTTTCTTGTTCAATGATCAGCTTACTGTTTGTTAAGCTATCCCCCACTTTGTTCATCACTACTGTAACTGACAAACTGTCTTTAGTGCGCCGTTCATGTTCGTAACTATGACCATTCAGTTGTTGAAACGTAGTGCGCATCGGTTGCAGTGGCTAGGGTTTCAGAAACACGATAGTATCAGTGCATCTTTATCAATGTTAGGGACAAACCGATCCACTCGACTGAACAACTCGCACATTCGATGAGTATTCGTTCGAAAAGAAAGCATTCCTAGTGGCGTAGTAAAATTACTGAAACGCAGAGATAAAATAAGTGGGCTCTGATGGGATGTAGATTTACTGGTGGGGCATAGGAGTTACTAAAAACACATTGCGGCAAGGAAGGCATTTTTAAAGATATAAATGAGTTTCAAAGCCGAATATGATGTGGGTCTGGCGATGAATCACAAAAGGAGCTCAAAGGCCTACTTCAGCTAGCTGACTTCTGAAAGTGCCTGCCTAACCCTGAGAGAGTGCTGTTTAAACGACCTTACAGAAAACGTTGATATTTTGTAAGTTCTTTTAGTTGGAGCATGTTGGGGGATCTGATTAAAAGTCCACGGGCAATATAAAGAATACACTGCAATAACAGGTATCATGGTAGATCATGACAAGGTGCGGAATAGATCGTCAATGCTGGATGTGAATAAGGATGTGTGGATCAGTATCTTTCATAAAGGGATTTTGAGATTCTCAGGTGATACCCTGAGTGTTCGTTAGGCAAGGATTTTCAACTATATCCCCGAATCAGTCACTGTTTCTGATGACCCATGTAAAGATGGATTTGTCCCAATTCATAATAGAGTGAAAATCATGAAATCGACAACCACTGCGTAATCTCACTTATCCTAAGGTTGAAGAGGAGTATCAGTTAAAAGGAAATGAAGAAGGTGTTCTGCAACAATCTTTTCTAAGCGACTCAACACGGCTTCGTGTGTCTTAAATCATGTTTTGCGGAATTGGTGTACATTTTGGAGGAGATCACAATGAGTTTGAATAAAGGGAGAGTAAGAGCGTGGTATATAGACTTCAAGGTTGTGTTTTATTTCGTACACAACCCATTGCCTCTGGTTTAACTTTGAGATATCGGCCTCGCTGGAGGGCTGCTGAAGTGGTTTTGAAACCTAATGAACTAGTTAACTCATGTGGAGATAATAGGGTTGACATCAGCTGGGAAGCCGTATTTGGGGTTCATCGCTAAACCTGACGAAAGTTGATCCAGTTACCGATCTACACAATCCCTACACGAAAATTTCAAGGACCTCATGGTGTTTGTTGTTAAACTTATTTCTCATTACTATTGTTTCATTACATTGTTGACAACAAGCTGTACAACTGCGCTTGAGATAAATACCTGATTTACTTAGTTTGGGTGTTATTACTAATGCATCAAAACTAGCTGTGGGGTTGAGCTAAATCGGTTACTTCATTTCTGTTTCTGGAACCATCATAATTGGCGTCGCGGACTTCTATAACTTCTAACGATGGATTCCTGTCCACTTGAAATTCTGAATGTTCATATTTCGTCGACATAAATCGAAGGCTCTTTAGTACGCTTTGAAATATGGTGTCTCATGGGCAAAGAACTGGAGACAGAGAAGAAAACCGCTCCTTTTCTCACCTTAATTGGTAAAGATGCGTATAGCTTGGTATTTCTTGATTCATCCATTTTCATTCCCTACGAGTTCTTGAAGTATCTGCTGCTTTCACATGTCCAACCTGTGAATTTTGAAGCAGCTGAACGAGCCAAATTCCATCCGTTCGTG
>LUCH01003388.1:18577-29236 GCA_013368495.1 Paragonimus heterotremus
GGAGCCAACGCTACAAGATGTTGTTCGCATTTGTGACAAATGTAACAACTGCATACGAGCAACACCTCGCTCTGTAACTCCCAGTGTTCCGCTTCAAACGGTTGCAACAACTGGCCTCAGTCACCGTGTGGGAGTTGGTATGACGGGACCATTACTGACGTCAAGAAAACGAAAAAGATTTATCTTCACGATTGTCGACTATTTCATCAAATGATGTGGAACCTTTCCAATGCCAAACCAATAATCTTCTACCATAACAGCATTGTTTGTCAACGAGTGAACTGCCTGTTCTAGTGCACCCGTTTTGCTACATTCTGATCAAAGCGGTGCTTTTGAAAACCACCTCTTAGAGGAAATATGCCGTACTTTGAGTATACACAAAATTCTAACAACTCCTTATCACTGTCAGAGTAACGGCTTAGTGGAACGACCTAATCGTATCATCATGACAATTCTGGGCGCTTTTATCGATTGCTGGGACAATATCCTGCCGCAGTGTCTCTTGGCCTATAGGACCGTAATCTTTTCGCGCACAGAGTACACGTCATCACTACTAACCTTGAGTCATGAACTACAACTGCCAGTTAAAGTACTAACTCCGTTGGTGCCTGCTGGGTCTATAGCGTTACCACAGTATGTCATGGAGCTTGAAAAATAGTGCCGGTTGACCTTTACCCGCTTACCGATCTTTCAAGCGGACGATTGTCCCAGGCTGTATTACATATGCTGATTTTCTGTAAATTGACTGTTAGGTGCGACGACGTTTCCAACATTGTGAAAATCTATCGGTTGTAAGATACTTGGATTCTGGCGTTAACGGCATGTAGGAGAATGCTTGCCCTAAATTTGCGAAAAACTAGGCGTCAGCCGTCTTGTGCTATGAAAACCCGTGCTGTTGCTTCCAAGTGAGAGCGGGATTAGTTACTGAACAGGTGCGTTCTGTCAATAACAATGGCGAGTCATCACCAGCAGTACCTTAACGCACTTGCGCCACTTGACGAAGTCTGCAACATCGAGCGAAATATCCTTGTTTATCGAAGCTCTTGCTGTCAAGTTCATGAGCTAGGCAAGTTTGACAGCCTGTTTCTGCCGAGTACTGCCACATCGGTAATACTTTGGAAAAGTTGTCGACGGCATAGGAAAGAAACGCTGTATCTTGCTGATATCACGACTGTCCATTTTGCCATTTAACACTCCAAACTGTTCAACTGTTGAAAATCTATTCTATTCAAGGCTAACAGTTGGATCCTTGGATAATTTCCCTGTATCCTCAGTAAATAGTCTCATGGACGCTATTATCTATTATTCCGGTGGTTAGTTGCCGAGTCAAGATAACCCCATGGGGTTTATTCGTTAGGACACTCGAATAATCACATCGTCACACTGCGCGAGTGAGACAGGATGTAAATTGCTCCAACGGTTCAACAGCGTCCTAGTTCAAATGACAAAACCCGATTATTTATGTGAATAAGTTCGTTCTGTATCCCCATTCTCGATCAGCTATAACGAGAACATCGTGTAACGAGATGTCTGACTGCAAGTCAAGTGAGTCATTCATTACACAGCAAATGACGCAGAAATTTTAACTTCTGGCTTTCACTTCAAATTGTACCAGTCGGTAGCAAAATTAAGTTACTCGTAAATGTAGTCTTCCACTGAGCCCAGTAACTTTCGAGTGGCTGTTTTACAACATTTCGCCAGTAGGGCTCCGGAAGTAGCAGATTAAAATCATCAAATAGGTTCATTTGACACAACGCCTCGACGCGTATACAACAATCACTAACTGCATATGTAGTGCCCGACACTAGGATTTCCAAGGCGAATGTGCTCAAGGTACATTACAACCAATTGAAGTCAACCCAGATGCCGGAGGAAGCACAGACGCGGCCCCTTCCAGTGCCACATGACAATGTTCTCATTGCAGTGCACACAGTCGAAATTTCGGTTCAAGGTGGTTCAAGCAACGTTGGTGGTGCCTGAGCATTGTTGTTATTGTCTTATAATGACGGAACAGCTTAACATAATGAAACTGTTGCGCTTGTATTTTAAACGTTTTGCTGATAATAACTTTTCTACTGTTCATTTCAGGTAGTCCACCTGCGTATCACTCAACATGTTCCACATCACATGGACGATCGTAGAACAGTGACATTATTGTGACTTTGCTAACAATAACGTATAAATTCGAGGTCTTTTGATCAATTATCCGACATTTTTGGAACTAAAACAATAATTTTTTTAGCAGACTATTTGAATAAGCGATATTGGAATTGCCGATTACAGGTTGTCGACTGAAGTATCCTAAATTGACGGCAGCGATTACTCGATATTCAGAATAAACCTGCAAGTCGATCCGTGCTTTCTGCAAATAAATTAGAATGCCACATGCGGCAAGCTCATTCATAGGGTTCGTGATGATGGCAGTTGAATCACTTTTGTGGCTGAGGAACACTCACTTGACTGCCATTTGTTTAGTAGAGAATTGATGATAAACGTTGACAAGTAACCACCCTTTATTCCTTTATCATTCGGTTTGTCATTAGAAACATCGTAATTGTGGAATCTACATTCTGGCGCAAAGATTTGCAGTCCGATTTTTATTTTGTTTGGTGTGAGTTATTTCAGTGAATAACGTATAACGTATCAGCAAACAAATAAAGTGCCAATCCAAACAGTGAATGAAACGAACAGACATTAAGCAATAAAGAACAGATGTGGCTGTATATTGGAAAATGATTTTAGAAAAAGGGATGAGTTATATGTTCTTGTAGTCTAGTCTTGTGCAACATCTAGGCTGTATGTGTTTATATGTGCATAAACGAAATTCTTACTTACCAAAGGATGGTTTGATACTAGGTCACAACCACAATTCAAGTGACTTAGTGAAGTGGGGTTCAGGTTGACTAAACAATCACGGTCATTTGAACATGAACTGCTGCGCTGTTAGGTTACTTGGCACGACACCGAAGGAACAGTGGCGTTAAACGCGTTTTAATCGACAAACAGAAACAACAGTTTTTTCTAGAGGTAACTTGTCTGAACGCTCATCAATCACTGTTTCATTCTCTACTTTGTGTTTAGCGTGACTAACGGATCCCACGTGCGCCACAAACTCACGTACTCCAAATGCTCTGCAATGTTTTTTCATCTTCAGCTGGTGATTACAACTCCGCCGGTTTCCGTGATGTAATTGAGAAGTGATTCTAACGAAGTGAAAAGACGTTTTGTGCGTCATCATATACGCTAAAACTGTACGCAGCCATTTTATGAAGCAACAGTAATTTCTCGCATGTTGAAAATAACCTCAGAAAACTTTGTTTAGCCGATTGAAATGCAGACGCTGTGCTGAAACAGAAGTGTGCAATCATTCACTGCAATCTCTGAGCCGATGTACAGAGAAAGACAGGAATTCCACGGTAGACGCTTATGGGCAATTAAGCGTGCAATACTGACAATTAGTTCAGTTTGACGTATCACAGATAACACTTCTCGTGACAGGCAAACTTTTCGTATAAATTCAAATGTTCTTTCATTTCAACAAATAAATCTGCTGAATCTTGACTAATCTAGTCTATGAATTTTGCGCGTTTTACCGTGGGTCTCACAACAGATATTTAAATGTTTCCTACATTATCAAGTATTTGACGAATTCTGAAGTGAACACCGATAGTTTACATGTGTGGTCTTGACTACACTGGGTTGTGGTTCTTCATCACATCTTAGCATCACACCAACCAATTACGAGTTCAGAGTGAGGTCAAAATTCCATTACAGATGACGCAAACACGCTGGTAGGTTTGAATCGAGGTCTGGAGTTGGTCTTGCGTTGAATCTACAAAGATAACCCGCTACATGTCCCTGCATGCAGCAACAGCTTATCCTTGTCGCCAAGCAAGAGGCCAGATGTCCTTCTCTCGGTCAGTTACCGTACGTATTCGTTCACCTACAGCTGCGATGACATACGTTGGGAAGATAGAGAGAGAGAGCTGGAGAAAAGAGGCTAAAGGGCATCTATCAATATGACTGTACCAGTCAGTGAGTTAGCAAGTCAATAGTCGCACGCGATTCAGCGGAAGTTCGGCCCCATCGATCACTAGGTATTTAGCTCAGATCGGACACGTTGCCCTAGTAGTTTCATCGTTCCTTGTGATCAAAACGTGTATCCCTGTGAAATTTGTCAAACTGTTCAGGCCTTATGAATTCCATGGCATATACCTTCGTTGCATCCCCAAAAGGATTTGACAGTCAGTCTTGGTTTTTCTAACCATCGTCAAGGTGGTTTTATGAAGTTACGGATATATTCACTAGTTTGTAGTTGACCACTTTTTACTTGAGCTGTACACGTTTGCGATTGTATAGGGTGTATGAAAGGAATTCACGTCGCATTCGACCACAGAGCTCTATTTAACTTCAAACATAATCTGCAAAGAAATCCTATGTATTTTGGAGTCAATCCTTCGTGAAATACCCACAAGGTGATCCATAATTTATTTTCTGTTATCAAAATCCCCTACTACTCATCAGTAATCAAATACCGCTCAACAATTCAATGATTTCTGTAACCTCAACTTAGAGAGAAGTCCTAGTTGAGGGGTCATCGATTGGAGTTAACAGACAGTAACTGTGTCTCCTCTCGAGGCGATCAGCCAACTTGATCATCACTCACGACCGAAGGTGGTTGAGCATTCACACATGATAATTCGGTCGTGCCTAACGTGAGGTCAATGGAGCAGTGGTAAACACGGTTGCCTGCTCATGAACAGCGTGTTCATGGTTCAAGTCCCGGTTGCAGTGGCGATGATATGCACTACTGATGAACTCTAATAAGAGCGAAACTCCAGTCTAGTACTTCTGCTGTTCGAAAGGGGCCTACGGAAAAGTCCATGGGAATGCGACAGCTGCGATAAATTGTGGGTGATTTCTAATCTATATGAAAATCAAAATCTTCTACTACTCCATTACTCTATTACTAGATTTGTATGTAATACTGATGCTCAAACTCGTTACTGGCATACGTGCAACTGATTATCGGAACTGTTAGAATTCTTGTTAGCACGCCTTGCTGTGAAATGTTTGTGGCAGACTTTTGGTGAACTGAGTATAATGTAAAATGACCGTTCAGTTTCTCGTGTTCCCAGAGTGCGCGGTTTGCAACAATGGGATCCGCAGAACGATGACACCCTAATCAGTCTTCTCTGTAGGACTCAAGCCCATTCATTCGGCGTACTGATTCAGACCTTGGTATGAAAGAGGTCAAAAGAGAACCGAACTGAAAATCTTAAGAAAATGCATCCGATCTGTATGGTTGTCGTGATCTTAGAAGACGACCAGAGTGCGCCACAGAACATGTTACTCATTGATACTCTAACTTGCCGTTCTTTCGGAGATGTACCTCATGTCACACCTCGCCGTACAGGGAATGAGTGCTCAATTGTCAGTCAGAAAAGAATCACGAAGCTGATAGGTACGAGTAAATGACTACCAGTTCTATACCGAATTTCTCGGCCACAGTCGTGTGAAAATCCGACCCAACCCAATTCCCCCAAATAGCTTATCCCTGTATATTCTACCGCCCCTGTTTTTGGCCGTTAATTGGCCTTGATCTAAATGTTTTGCTTTATCGCGTCAATTGACAGTTGTGCGAATAGCCACTTGTCGCCTTTTTGTACTTTGCTTGAGTGGTGCGTACATCACACTCTGGAGCTCGGCTCGTCCCTGTCGTTTTTTGAACCTGTTGACTGCTCGAAATAACTCTGTTGGGTACGAATGTCATATTATGTGCTTATAGTTCATATTTAGCTTATTAGGCATCAAATTGTAATTATCTCCTGGAAACGATCCGTCGATCGAAACTGTTGAGGTTGTCTATTTATTAACTTTGCTCAATTGTTCAATACTACCGTGGCTTTGTGAACCAATCTTGTTTTAACCATTTGGGATCATTGGTTTATTGATACACGTTGCTCCACGTCTTCGTGGAAGATCGTACAAGTTCTACAGCCATTTAACAGTATCCACGTTGGTGACACGAGGCACCCTCATCCAGCTACTGTGAGACAATCCAATGAACAATCTAACTCCCAGTGACTTATTTTGTTGGCCCAAATAAGACCGCTCCCTATGTTAACCCTGATCAATCAGGAAAAGTTCTGTTACCATACTAACCAAAACGTAGGAGACCCGCAGAACTACAACTGCTTCACAGTGTCAAATTTCACAAAAAGAAGCAGAACAATTCTTGGTCCGTTAGCCGTGACGGACACTTTTTCAGCACCACACTGTGGTGTGCTCAAGATCATATGTTTTGACCGGTTTCCATTTGCAGATGTTTGGAATGTAACGACACACTGTCATAGCTGAGCGGTCTTCACGTGCATACACCTGCAGCTACCTCAAACAATTCCGTGCAATTTGACAGCACCACTGCAATGAGTGACACATACAGACGTAGCAACGCATACACATCCAACCTCATCACGAACATTAGCCTGCGACACGTGATTCATACCAGTCTTCGCCTGGGCTGACAAAACTACACATGTGAACACAATGTATCTGCTTCACTCGCGCGCCGGTGAACAAAGCACCGCTACAGTGCTTAGTGGATTACAGTGTTTTCACCCTGTAGATCATTACGCCGATGCCTATAGGATTCCACCGAGCACTCTAATAACACACACATGAATTACATCTGGGTATTTTGTCCGAACCCCTGCTGTAAGTGCACTTGTTACATTTGTTCACTATTCACATAACAATTTGTTTGCATAGTTTTCTGCTGTTATTTAGACGTTTAGTGATTTTGCCAACATTATTTCCAAATTATTGTAATTAGTAAACAAGCATCTGAAATTTTTACCAGGACGCTATCACGTCTTTACAAGTGTACATGTTGTAACGAGGTCTACTGACACCCGGGACGAATTTCGGGAAATTGCGCTACTGTCAGTCGATTCCATAACCAGTCTGTTGATTTTGTTCTTGATTTTTTACATACTAATGCAAACGGAGTATTGTCAACCATCTCACATATTTACTGTGTGATTGAAACTATCTTACAATGTCAGTCATATAACCAGTAGATTTGTAAGGATGTTTCACAATGCGCAAACATTCCGCAAATTTGCAATCGAAATCGATGTGAGACTCATACGAAATTCGTAGAATCCAACCTTAAAAACTGAGTTCAACCGAGTATTTTTAACAGGTAACGTAAGTGTGTATTACTACAAAACGTATAACTCTACAGTCTAGGTAGCATTTATAGTGCCATTATTTCTTTTGATTTAATTTGATTTTTTCAATTATCGCATTTCTTAATAACATAATCCCAAGTCTTGGTAACTTGCATTGACAGGAGACAGTTTTTGCGATTCTCCAACATATAGCGGGTTCGTAATGTCAACATAATGAAATGATTCTATCAAACATCACTCGGAAATTGAGATCATACTATGAAATATTAGCGTACTCCTAAAATCTATTGTAATGTTTAGATTTGCTCTGGTCTATTGCCACCAGAACTCCTGATGCTATGTCATATTTGCCAAATCCAAAACCTTAGAACAAACGTAAATGGATACTGCCTTGTGGACAACACAATTCTTATATGACAGTCACATCTTCGTCATTTTTATTGTAGTTGGTCAGAGGACACCATGGAAAACATGCCCCGTTGTTGTGCTTTATTTTTGGCATTAGTAGTTCATGCAGTCATCCAGTGAGCCTCAGTGAGTTCCGATGTTACTTATTAGGCAATTGTGTGCTCCGTTTTCTGATACTCGCGTCTTCCTACCAGTGATCTCAAACGATGGTTGCTGTCTGATTAATGAGTTTTCCGAAGCACCTGATTCAATTGTTTTTGGGGATGAACGTAAAAATCGATAAGAGGTCCAGCAAAGCAACCTAACTTTTCTCCTGAGTCTGAGTTGACGATCAGTCTGACGGAATGAAAATAACCTCGTAGGCTGAATGTAAATAGTACTTGGTTGAATTATGTGAATCGTCTGATAAGATGGGATGGTGTTGTTTTGAAACTCAAGTTATACAATGAAAATCTTTAGCCAGCCACCACGAAGACCTTTCGTGTTCCATATAAGTGTTACATGAACAAGCCTTGATATGTGTTCCAATTCCGGATAAGATTACTCGGTCTGAAGGATTGCTGGAAACCTAAGAGTGTTTTCAGTGAAAACAGTGTGAAGTAACATCCTCGATCAAAATGTGTCTAAACCTTCCCTTAACGTTAACGCTATAATCAAGTATTGTATAAAGGAGGAATTAGAGAAACGGAAGCCCTCTTTGGACTCACCATTCAAAGAAATATTGCGAAAGACTTAGCAAAACAAATGAGGATACGTTTACTGCATCGCACCAAAAACACATCCATCCTTATGTAGCCTGTAATGCAACCGTTACTCGTGATTGTCTAAGTGCCCAGTAAAAAATGATAGCAAACCCCTGTTTACAGTGTGGCGTGGATGGATAAACAACACCAGACACAGACGAGTCTTATCTACATCAGTCTTACCCCTCAATTAATGGGCAAACGATTCAACCAACCAGTCCAGTTGCAGCGCAGATCCCACGTAACCTCTGTTCCTTTGCCAGTGCGATTTCGATTACAACACTCCTAAGGGAGGCCACCTGAGGTGGTTTAAACGTACAGTATTACAAATTGCTCATAACTTTGTGTTATTCTCAAGCAATTTGTCAATAACCTGTTAAACACGACGCCTAAACTGTTTGACTTCATTTGTACAAAATTTGGTTCGGATATCTTACAAAAATATCCACTTTCAAAAAAGATGCTAATCGAGATAAGTTTGTAACCAAAACTCAAAAATAGCAGACTACATGACTTATCGCTTAGCAAATTTCATAATCGAGTGCTTTAGCTGTTTGCATTAGAATGGTGATGCACTAACTGTTGCTGGGACCTCTTCCATCTCAGGTTCAACCAAAGCCATAACATGCCTGTTGACTCGGTTGTGGCTAGGTAGTGGCCTGACACCTACAACAGTACTATATTTACCAGTCTATCAGAATGGATGTATTCAGCGCATCGCGAAGGTACACCATTCTCATTTTGTAAAATGAATACTCGGCTTACACGGACCGGTTAGTTTAGTACGATTACCTGTTGAAAGTGGTGGATGAAAGGTAAACTTAGAACACAGTTACACACAATTATTTCCCGTAGAAAAGGATACTGACCGTAAATCGGACCTTTATTAGTTCAATTAACTTAACAAGCACTTGAGCCAAGCAATTAGCTGTAGACATAACTTACGGGTTCCCGACTATAGTGTGTGCAAGTGGTATTTGTCAATGAATGCTGGGAAATGCACCATTTGATTGGTCAATGAGCTGTCGTTAGTTAAACATGGTGAATTGCATTTTCTGTGAAAGCCATCCGTGATCAATAGGTTACGTGTTTTTCGAGGGCCAGTGTTGATGGTGCCTGTTGAACTATTCTTTTGTGCTCGATACCGTGGAACCAAATCAGATATCTGTAGACGGAAATCTAGTGCCTCATTTAATTCAAACACGTGCGTTGATGATAGAGGTAGTTGTGCTGCTTCATGTTAGATTTTTCATGTGAAACTGTAAGTTACACTTCAGAACCAACCGGAACTTATTTATTTACGTTACGCTGCTAAATCTGCGAACTCGGAACCATATGGATTACCTACAAACTTATAATCATACGGCCACTTTTGACAACAAATATTATTTCTCTAATGGAAACTCGGAAGATTTATGTATTAATTTCAGTGGACCTGGCACTCGACACAGGCGGTTCTAAGAGAACAAAACATTAACGAGAGACGGGAAGCTTCAAATATCCTGACGATATCATATACATATATACCTGATACACTGAAAGTAACCTACATGATCATAGGGATCAGTGTGAACTTCCTTAATTTGGTTTTCCTTTACCAAATTCTCGGGATTATTTTTCGGTAGCAACGGTAGTGTAGGAGGCCACTGAATACACTGCCGGTCGAAGAGCTGGTAATGAAGAAAATAGTTCCCTTTAATATGTGAATTTAAATCGGTAATTTTGATACACCAAACAATATTTCCTGTACAGATCCATATATGAAAGCGAACAGTATGACTAGAAATTATGTATTTCTCTTGACATCAATTACACACTGTGGTTCCTACAGGCCGACTCAGCTTGAGCTGTAAACCAAACGATGAATTAAAGTACCTAGACCGGTGAACTCAAGTCGGAATTTTGTGATAACTAACACCATTCAACACAAAATCCGACATGCGATCAGTAACTGTTAAGGGTGTTGCATATCCGATTTCTCTTTTATTTACGACGTTATCTCTGCAGATTTAGCATATACCCGCCAATAGAAAAGTGTATTGTATATAAACATATATATAGGGGTTCGTGTTACCATCGAGATTGGCCAGTGTTATGTTGTTGATGATTCTCACTCGGATGTTCATGCTGAAAATGGCGGGAAAAGATTGAACACTAATTTCAATGCCTCGCAAGACCGTATTATACTACCAACTTCATCCTCCTGACTTAAACACTTCCAGTAAACGACCAAAATTGTGCATTGTGAAACTAACCGATCTCAAATAATATATATACTGAAGAAATGATTGTTACCAGCCCATTTTAAGTGT
>LUCH01003388.1:39081-73084 GCA_013368495.1 Paragonimus heterotremus
AATTGCATTGTTCTATAACGATTCAGGTTCACATCGAGTTAGGCATAATCTGGTGACCCGATATATGCCTTTCTAAACATCCAGTGGCAGAGAAGAATTTATTTTGAAAAAGTTAATGAGATGACGCTCATTAAAAAAAAACTGGATTTAACATGGTGCTAATTGAGCAAATGTAAGGGAAAATTTAACTTCTCACCTCGGATGTGGAAATTGGACAAATAGTGTGCCTGTACAACAAAATCAACAACTAAGCACTGTTCCGTAATACGGAACTATAAACCAGAATTGAGTTAGCTCAAACAATTGGTCATTTCTTAGGTCGGGACAAAACGACTGTTCGCTCATGGAGACATGCGAGGATTTATAAGTTACTCAAGAAAAACTACATCAGGAAAATGTCTAGTTTCGGTATTTAGAAATTAACAGGGCACAGACTGAACAACATTATAGAAGGCGGTAGCAGAACCAAGTACAAAGATGATAAGTGTGATTTATTTGACGAATATGAAAAAGGTCGTGAAACACGTTTGAAAATAACCACGTGAGGCAAAACAGTCTAAAAAAATGAACCAACGGTAGTTAGGAAACGAAAATGGGGCAAGCAAAACAACACAAAGGTGAGGTAATTATTAAGCTTTTTTATCCAACCGTTCGGCTATGCCAACTGCGATGTCATTGGCGGTCGGGCTAGAACGCTACACTAACAGGCACGAGGGTAAAGGTGCAAACTTTGATCCGGACAAACTATGCATTATTGATGGGATTTAATGCGAATGAAACCGGAGTCTAGCGCTTCCTTTCCAAGTGGGCCAGTCGAATTGTTTATCTGAACGCGAAAACTGCCAAAAGGTTGGGGGAGTTTTGAAATAAACCAAATATAAACAGTTTACTTCCTTGACGAAATGGCGTAGAACAATGAGAAAATGTAACTAATGTTTTGTTCCCCGGCCGACAGTTTGTACACTGTGATCACACAAGGACACGTGACTAGTTTTAAACGAATCAAAATTCCACAGGGCGGAAGTCATGGCTCAAGGGAATGAGTAGGCAAACACAAAAACTAGAAACCAAAATTGTGAAAATACCGACTACCAGGGTAGCTGAAACGGTAAAACAAATTGATTTTGAACACACAAGGGGACACTATGATGCCTGATAACCAAAGCCTCAGCAAGCTGAAATATGTTTCCGGTTGCACGAGAATATCATTTA
The DNA here is from genome assembly GCA_013368495.1 of Paragonimus heterotremus. Classification (NCBI taxonomy): domain Eukaryota; kingdom Metazoa; phylum Platyhelminthes; class Trematoda; order Plagiorchiida; family Troglotrematidae; genus Paragonimus; species Paragonimus heterotremus. The sequence goes on from LUCH01003388.1 coordinate 40,294, forward strand.
CGTCGTATCTGTATAAGACCGGTCTTTACAAGCTTTCGTATGATGTGGATTCTACTTTATTCATGAGAAACTCCGCTGGAAATGGACCCACCGGACTGTCCATTGCAACCCCGTCTATTAGTCAAAAACTGTACGTCCTAAACATGAAGCTTAATCAAAGTTTCTACGGTACTACTTTTCAAGCAGTGAAATGTGTAAAACAGTCGACTGCAAACATGACGTTTGATAGCCGTTATCAGCAGTAAAAATGTATCATAATTCGCAAGTAAACTGCTTACTGTTGGACGTACATTACGAAATAGATATAGCAGTTTAATTCACGAGTCGAACTAATAGTGCAGAGAACAGTAAATGCTCATCTCAGGTGAACTATGCCAAATAAAAGCAAATAGGATGAACGATTACTTTCAAACGAGTAAAACAATATGTATGGATGAGTAAGTACAGTTAAGTTACAAAATTAAAAGAGAGTTATATGAAGAGGGAACAAGTGAAAACTTTGGAACAAGTTTCAAAAACACCTGGCTAACGCGCGATGCACCTCTTTCCGAGGTGAGCTAACCGAATTACTTAACTTATCGCTAAATCAGGGCAACAGTTAGTTAACCTGTGAATTAATTCAAATCCCCGAACGTCTGCTAAATAATCGAAGCACGTTCACTTAGTCCAGTGAGGACCTGATCAGTGTAGTGATAAATATGACCAACATGTGGTAATGCGGGAAAAAGCTGTGACCGTAACGGTCAATAACAAAAGGGACTGGCACGAATAAAACGGAAGAGTTATCAATCAACATGCAGCGACTCACTGAAAAGTCTACGTTTGTTGAGTTGAATAGGTCATCACATGAGAAAACAACAGCGCCACAAGGCAGGTTTCAAAGACGACCGATAGATAATTTCATACGAGGTGTAAGATAGCTAACGTTGAGCGTTGATGGTTTAGGAAATGTTTCGCCGTGCAATTACTTGAACGTTCAAAAAACCTCACCAAAGGAGAAGACAGAGATGATGCGCGTAAACTCCTGTTTATTGTTTTTTACCAGTGACATCTAAAATGATAGTGACGCTTTCGAACAAGTACACAGGTGAAGTTAACAAAACTATATATATATATATTTATACAAAATACACAAAAATAAATCACAACATATAACTTTCAACTACGGACATAACAATGTTCATTGCTAGAGCGTTTGTGGGTTGAAAAGAAGATTAAAAAAAGAATTAAGGGGAAAACGAATCAAATGTTACATAGCCGTATCATATATCGTAATATGCCAGATGCTTTGGCCAGAGTACAGACCGTCATCTACGTGTGGTGTGTTGTTCAACAGTACACAGCCGTTGAGCTACATGTGGATGTAGTAGTGCCGGATATGAAAAGGGAGTGTTTTCAGTGGGTATTGGATTAGATGAGACAACATCCCCCTCTGTGTAAGCTGATTTCACTCGATCAGTTGTCACGGATTCGCTTCATCAGAGCCTTTAAACAATCAAAATTTTCCGTCGTACCCAACCACTATCAAGGGGCCGTTGTATCATGGTTGTAGGGGTTTTCTGACGGCGTCTTGGTGCATGAACACAAACTTACATGTGGGCACATCCGTGGAATCCTGTTCTCGCCGCCAATGTTGACGAGTTGGTACGACACGAAGACTGGACATGAGTTGTTTAAAACAGGAAGTGTATACGGCACGGCCGTCTGAATATGTTGAGGAGTGGATGATTTTGTTTGGAAGGTGTAAAGTGGCAATGTAAACGAATTCAAAGTTAGTACAGCCAATACCATCTCTAACGGTAGGCCAAATTTCAAGGGAAAAGAGTGGCAAAACTTGCACTATTTCGTTGGGTTGAACTGAGTGGTTATCTACACTTTCAGTTACCGGTGGAATCGCTCGCATAAACCATTAGCTCAGGAGTGGTATGCTATTTTTTTGATGTATGAACGACCCAGTGACTGCATGATGTTGTGAAAAGGTCAGAACTAAAATTGTGTTCGTCGATCCATAGTGATTGTAGATGGCACACCAAAATTAGCGACCCAATGATCCAAAAAGGATTTAGCAAATGTTTCCGCTGAAATATCCTAAATGAATACAACAGTGGATCAAGGCGAAAACTGGTTGACTGCGGTCAGCATATATCCAAAATCGTTGGGGGTGGTGGTGGGCAACTTTGTAATAGTGCGCACGGGAAGAAAGGGCTTCCGGCTGTAAGAATGCGCGGAGTGTGGCAAACCGATGCCTGTGAAAATTCATCATTTGACATACGATAAAATGCATTAGTGCAGAGCGAAGACGTATGTTACGACATGGTTACATTTCGTTTATTCATCATCGTAATACGTGCGTTACATTTGACAGACAGAGATATACAGGGTATGGACACGCTTAGTTACAGTAGGTATCACGTCATCGCCACCACAGTAACCGTATGGGTTGTTTCAAACATGTTTATACACAGTGCTGGTCAGTGAGTTCCGATGAACATGACTTCGCTAAAGGCCAACAGCTTCCAGTTCTGATGGTGTGACATTATTTTGAATGATCTAAGTGGTTCGAATGGGTGACCTGGTATCATGTGGTGTCTGGCGACTGATAATGCGGAGCTTCGAGTAACGGATTCACTGGTTTCAGATTGATGTCATGAGTTGTTTTAACCAGTCCCGGACGTGTTTTGCCGGTCGCTAAAACAGCAATCAGTTTGTTCTGCCTATGTAAACGTCACTGCAACTGCAAGCGAACTGATGAACAACGTAAGAGACAGGATGGTTATACAAACTGCGTTCGCGATCGTGTAGAACGGGTTCTTTGGTGGTTTGAACCAAGCGTAATTGGACGTCCGCGTATGTACGGGATAGGGCGGAATTGAATTTGTACTCGAAATCGTTTGCTAGATCATCTCCCATGAAATGCAAAAATATAAATATTTCTTTCTTTCGAGCTGTTTGCACTAGTTCATCGCATTTGTTCATCATGCTGTGAATGCCTGTGAACTTTTCAGGATATCTGTGTGCCAGTAAAGTTTTTCTCAGCACTTCTTGTTCCACATGCAGCTTATCAGCAGTGGAAACACGCCTGGCCATATGAAGTAAAGTTCTGACCAAATCCTCTCTGTATGCTGTGGGCGCAATCTGGTGAACTGAAGATACTGACCACCACATCCTGCTTTGCAATGAATCGATCGTTGTAATGTCCCATTCTCACACCTGGTGATGAGTACCTCTAAGAAGCTACATCGCTATTGCACAAAGTATGGGTTCGGGTATACAGAGTTAAGAATGTTACAAAATAAATCGAAATGATCAGCGTCCGCGAAAATAAAAATATTATCAATATACCGTTTGTACAGTGAGGCTTTTGTGATATTATCTGGGACTTGCCGTTCTATCATTCCAAAAAAGATGTCGGTCAATATTGGGAGTGACGGACTTCCCATAGCCACTCCATCTACCTGTCTATGGGAAAATCATCCAGTAGTGGGCCTGATGTTTTCCGTACAAACTAAGATAAGATCCTTAATACATTTAATGAAAACCTATGCCACAGTTTCAACTAGAAATAAAATCACATAAAATATAAAGGGGAACTTTCGTAAAAAAAAGAGACCAACGTCAATCGAATACATAGCTTGTGAATTCACCGACACATGTTCTAATGTTTCTGCCAGTCCAAAAGAATCCTTTAGACAATGGAGGGATGTTTCATCCTTGCGTATTTTTGGTGCACCTCTCATCCGTGGTAATTCGGTGCTCATAGGCTACATGTGCCCATAGTGGTTTTCAGATATGTGGCCGTGCAATAACCTCGCTGATTATTTTCCAGCAGTATGTTATTTTCAGTCGTCTTATCCTTCTTAAACTTTCGTTGGTTTTCGTTTCCCCTCTGTAACCGTCCTTGATCATGATGAAAACACCAGAACCTTTTTCCGGCTTTAGAAACATCAAGTGATGCATTTCTCTTAATGTTTTCATGGCCTGATAGTGTTCTTGTTTCAGACAACAGTGCTGATGAATAGGTTCTGACTAGAATTGGTTAGAAATGTCTAACGAGTTTGAGCAAAACCAAGTCATCTCATCAGAACACAAGGACGTCAGATCCTTCAAATGAATGGTTGAACTCCTACGGGTGAGTACCCAAGAAATTTTTGACAACGTTGGGTAGAAATCGCATCACAGTTACTGAGACATCACTACGGCGACACACTCAACAAACGTGATAACCCTCGAAGTTGACTTGAAGAGTTGGAGTTGAACTTGGCCAAATGCGGACAATGTTTCGAGAAGCTGACGCCCAAAGAACGTGGTCACCTAGAAAATTACGTCCATCTGATTGTGGAAAAGAAAGAGCAGGCCATATTGCAGCAGCAACTGAGCCCAGTGGAGCAAGTCACTGAATTTCTAGTCATCCCAGAAAGGCAGGTTCATGGTTTTTCCTCATTGCATCTGGATAAAACGTTGATTGAAGCATTGTTACTGGGTCCTGGATTTTGTTGTCTAAAGGAAAACACCAAGCAGTTGGATTTAGAAGTACAGTGCAAAAACCCGTCTTCTCAGTTGTCTGAACTTAAGTAGCCATTTCTGCCAGTCGTTGAACGATTGAAATCTGCGCTTGTTAACTCATGTGATCAATACCAGCAAAGTAGTCCAATCTTGAAACATCACCTCACGCAAGGACATTTATTAGCAGCCGAAAGTCTGAGGAAAAGTGAAAGTATTATCCTCTCCCAGCCGGATAAATGTGCTTAAATAGTTCTTCTGAATAAGACAAAATACTAACCATTCCAGATAATCCAACCACATTTGAGCATATGGGAAAATGGGAAGGAAAAATACCTTCGACTAGAGAAGGCGTTGTTGGAAATACTGCGTTCTATGAAATCGAACGGGACAATTGACTCTCCAACTTTCGAATGTATTCTACACGTTGAAACCACAATTCCCAGGCTTTACGGATTGCCGAAAGTTCACAAAAGTGATATACCTCTTCCACCTGTTTAAGACATGTGCAACTCACTATACCACCCGCAAGCTATATGGCTATCGTATCCCTTGAACCTGTCAAACAGAAGTTTTCGAGTCACAGTCTACGCTAACTTAACTGGACAACAAATGCTTTCTCTGGACGTATTCTTGTTTATAAATGTTCCAATGAAAGGGACAATATACTACTTGTGTGATTATATTGTGATTAACAACCTAGAGGTCCATATAAAACAGTCATTCTTCTTTTGTACCCATAACATACAGTTAAATTCAATGGAGAACTTTATCGACAAACAGATGGTATAACAATAGTGTCCCCAGTGGGGCCGTTGTTTGCAGACGACTTTATGGCGAAACGTACGAGTGACCTGTTAGAAGAAACCATTCGTAGATTTACCGTTTATGAGCGACATATGAATACCATATGTACAGTCAGCAAAAATGCTAACCAAACGGATATCTCAACGATTTCCAACTTGGCCCACACGAACGAAACATTTACACTAGAAGCTGAACGTACCGATCAACTAGCCTTCCTGGACGTACTGATTCAGCGACATACTGATGGGTAGGTTCAACGTAAAATCTTCGGGAAAAATACCTGGAATTATCAATATATCCATTTCAGCAGCTTTGTCACTCTAAGGCAGGAAAAAATCTAATAAACTGCCTTACTAATACGACCACGAGAATACGTGTACAGGATACAGTCGCCGATGAACTATCGTTTCTACACTCACTGTTCTTACAGAATGGTCATCCAGAGCGTTTGTAGACAAGACCACACAACATCGTGAGAAACAGGATAAGATGACTCCAGCGGGAAAGAAAGCAGTATTTATCTCATTTCGCTTGCCAAAAAACCATTAGGAGACTTGACACTGTCATCAATAGAACATTCTACGCTGCAAAATTATGCGTCTGTTTCAACTCTACTCCAGCTTTTTGTTTACGCTTCTGCGGCTTCTTTTTGTGTGTACTCATTCACTTGGCCCTGTGGAACTAGTTACGTGGGTCGCACGACCAGACACTTATCTGAACGTATCCGTGAGCATCACCCAGCCTGGATCAGTAGGTGAGTCGCCAAGACAATTCCGTGCGCGATTGTTTCAAACCTCATTGATACACCATTGATACATCATATTGTCAATTTGGACTCATCTTTTTGTCCGACTTACCGAGTCAACGGCGATCAGTTGAAAGCTGTCAGATGCCGAATTTTGAGCACAGCTGAACTGATTTAAATTCGATTAAAAAATTCACCCTTGTCCGCAAAAGAGCGCTTCTTTCGGACGTTGAGTTTGCCATGGCCAACCACCCACACCACGACCGATCAAAGCGTCATGGTTCCAGTTGCGTCATCACTGTGACCTAATCGTCATACCTTGTTCCCATGTCTGTGCCTATGACGTGTCTGACCTCGCTCGAAGTTGCTACTTTTTCTTGTTCGTTTAGCCCTGACAATTCTGTTTTGTACAAATGTTATGTAATTAGCCTGATGATGAATAACCGGGAACGAGTTTGCTTGCTATACCATTTTCTTGATTGATATATATTTTCTGCTTAGACAATTAACTGAAGACAACAACTTCGACCTAACTGAGAAGTTATAATCACGTGTTTGTCAAAGAAATAGAACAGTGATTCTCATTAACCTTTTCACGAACGGAACGTTTAAGCTGAACATTTTACATACACGGTTGTGGTTGGGCTTTCCGATGTCATTAGTCGGTCACGTCTACTATGAAGTAAATGGCCTCGAGAATAATACGGCAGTCTCAAAAGCAACAGGAGACAGATTGCAAACCTCGAGCCGAACATGGATACGTAACACCGATGGGCCCTAATAAGAGCGAGTGCAGTGTTTCCTTTCCACGTGGGCTAGCCGAAATGCTCATCCGAATGAGAAAGCCTCGGTCTAGTTTGAGTGATGTTCACTTTTGGAATAACCAAATCACCCGACTTTCTTCAACCGATTTCATCCATGTGCAGTTGATTCAATTTAGATGGTAACTTCAACCTAACTGAAAGTTCATGATCACATATTTACCGAGTGTAGAGGTCAGATTGATTCTGTGCATCCTACACTCGAAGAGATTGAGCGAGCTAAACCCACTTCGTGCTTGTTTTAGTTGAGATTTTCGTGTTTTCAGATCGATCAATACGATTGTAACATTACTGGTGTTGTGATTTACACGCTAAATTCACGAATACGAGTGTCAGAGTGCAGACTCCGATCCGGACAGAGATACTATTGATGAGCTCTATTGGAAGCAAAACTCGAGTCTAGTGGTTTCTTGCAAAGTGAATCAGCCAAAATGCTAATCCAATTTCCGAAGCTGCAAATGACTGTATGGTTTTCCTTTCGAAATGACCAAGTGTACGAGAATCCAACCACTAATCCAAACCATACTCAATCGTTCCAGTGCAGACAGTAACTTCTAAGTAACTGAGAAATCCTGATCACGTGGTTATCGATAGGATGAAACAGGGTGCTTCTATTCAGTCTCCACTTGGGGGGATCAGGCAAGCTGAACGGTAGACATACAAGGATTTTTGTATCTTTCGAGTTAACGATTCGGTCATGACGAGTGTGAAGTTACTGGCGTCGTGGTCAACACGCTAGTATCACACACACGAAGGTCAGAGTGTAGACTCCGATCCGGACAGGGATATGCACTGCCGGTGAACTACAATGAAAGCGAAGCTAGATTCTAGTGCTTTCTTTTGAAATGGGCTAACCGAAATGCTTTTTGATTGCGAGGTCTGTGACCAAGCATGGTTTGTGTTCAATTGGAAATAACCTTGTTCTGCGATCATCCAATTCTGATGGAATTGTTGCTCAGTTGTTTCAGTGAACATAGTAACTTTAATCTCTTTGAGAATTCCTGATCACATGGCGATCGATTGTATAAAACTGAGCGAGTCTGGTTCTTCTTCTCTGAAATTAATGGGAGAAGCTGAACCCTATTAACATGATGTGCTCGAGCGTTCCGATTGGATCATTCGGTTATACCTACTGTGAGGTTACTCGCGCCGTGATAAACACGTAAATCTGACATGCACGATGTTGAAAGTGCTGTCATACGACGGTGAAACTTTGCTTGATGCCACTTATCTAGGCCTGAGTTTTCTGTTCGCAACTGTATCGTGTAATCAACTGATGCTCTATAGTTTCGTCGATGGTTTACTTGTGCTCCTTAGCCGTAAATTTTCTTCGTCGCAAGTGATTTGTCGGAGAGATATGACATAGAGATTATGATCCGCACAAGAACTGATGACAGCGGCATTCGGCAAAATTGCGGGGAGTATCTAGCCGCGAAACAGGTAGCTTAGGTGGTTCGCATTCAAAACTGAATGGCCCACAATGCATATAACGTAACTTTTCGAACAGAACAAACAGAGTTAAACATACAACGGTGGGCGTTCAACCTACGGCATAACCGGTTTGCGAATGAATTCTCAAGGTTAATCTTTGTGCTTTTGGTTGAACATGACCAGAAGCATTGGCAGCATCTTCTGTTGGAAGCATTGAAGCGTGAGTTGAATTGAACGAAGCTTGACAGATGACTTCAATCGATATTGCCGCAGCTAGTTCTGTGGATGAACAGAATGAGTGTGAGCAGGTTGAACCACGCAGTCGGAGTTTATGGTTTTGCACACCAAGATCTCAAGTGAAAATATTTTAGTTGTTTCGGATATAATTATAAGTTACCAATAATTCCTACTGCAAGAAACCACACACATTTTTATTTCGGTCGATTCCGAGGAAACCGTTACGATTATGATCTAATGTCAGCGAGGGTAGATAGACACTAGATGGTAATAGAACATTCAGAAATTACTGTTAACGCTCAGGCACTATGTTGCAACACTCAAAATGCGAATATCATGTGGTGCAATAACGTTATCCACGGAAGATAGATTTTCAAGATTTTGTGAATGTTCCGAATGACAAACCGTTTTTATACAGGAGAAGAATACACTACGTAGACTGCACAATATAGCGACTGACGTCTACGGAGGTTTTCGTGGGTACACACGTTATCTGAAGTTGGCAGGGAAACATGAAATGCAGTGGGTTGTCACAAGCAAACTTCTAAAATGTTCAACCGATTTAGTCGTGGTTACAGAATGAAACAGCATGTCCCATTGTGAATGTCATAACTGAGAATTAGACACAATTTTCGAGTAGAACTTTGCTACCCGCAAGTGTCAGTTTTTCCTTCAAAGCCAGACAAAACATTCTATTGTTTGATCAAGTTTCAGCTTCAACGCTTCACACCGTCAGTTGCGCTTGAGACACTCTGAATACTACTTATTATTATGGGAGGTTTCATGAATACTGTTCATTTTTGGTGTGTTCTGTCCTTAACTTCGCTCGTTATTGTTTATATAAATTTATTTCTCATTCCTTTACTACACAGACAATGTGAGAATGCAAGGCACGTGAAACAGCCAAGGCTAGTCAACGTGACTAGAGTAATAAAGCTATGTGATTCATGGGGCGCGGTATACCACACTGACACATACAGTCACGTGTGCATCTGACCGATTAGTTAAAAGATCGATCAATCAACCACAAGACCGAGAAACGTACAGACGCGAAAAGAGTAAGACGGAACAAGGCGGTCCTCTGTGTTTGGTAGGTGGATGGATATTTTGCGATATTTTTGGGTATGGATTTGGTCTTCACTATTGTGTTTGTAATGCATACGCATTGATTCAATCATGCTAGCGAATTTGATGAAGGAGTTTGACTGTTTCACAATTTTCCTACTCACCAGTCTTAGCACACTCTTGATGAAGATCACAACGTAATTCCGACGAGAACGTGAGCGTGCGTGTTAGTTTCTAGGTTCCGGCAGACCACAAAGACGAACGCGATGGAAGAGAATCCGGACTGACGAGTTCAATTAATTTGTTTTAAGGGGTTCAAAGATATTTTTGCGTTTCCAGCGACGCTCGCACAACATTTAAAGGAATGTAGGTTATCTCTTTCCAGGACTTCTCGTTGTCGTTCATACAAGGAGAAGAGTAAGTTATTGTTGCATTTTGTAAAAGTTTGGATGAAAAGCGCGTATCGCTTTGCAATTGTTGACATTGAAGAGTAAGCTACTTTTTATTATTTTGACACTGCGAATTGTCATGGTGGCTTCCTGCAGCCTCCCAAAAGTCAATAACTCGCCGGAGTATTATGTGGTGGTTATAATGGAACACGAGATAGTTGATGAAGCTAGACGACGTCATGCTTGACATAGTAGGATTCTGATAGCTGCCTGTTCACCACGAGGTTGAACCTCCACTTACATGGGTGGTACACCAACCATATATTGCGGTAGTCAAAACTGTCCGGAGAATATTCCTAGATGTCGCTGATGCCCCAAGTTCTCATTTGTCATTCTTGTGTACAACTCCTCATAAATTTGTAGGCAGGAACAAAGTCTAACTATTGACAGAAACTGCCACAGTTGGGTATTGTTAGGGTCGAAACGTTTCTGGGCACCACGTGGTACCTATGAACGTATCCTGTTTTGAATCCAGCGATCGATACATGTCTACGCGTAGACCGACGCGGTACAGTGGTGACAATGGTCACATCAATAATTGTTCATGAATGCAGTAATTATGGAGCTACCGTAGCTGGAGAGAATGGTCCAATCTACAAGAAGATAGAACCCGACAGAACACAGACAGTCAACTGATAAGGAGTCATTTGAGAGTAATGTTAAAGTTTAAGACAGTCCTACATTACAGCTTTTCAGGTTCACGAAGATACTCAATCCGAGATCGGGGACCTACGAATCAACAGAAACCGCAATTTTATCATAACTCAGTTCAGTCGGCTAACTTATCAGCAAAATAACCTCCTGATGTATAATTACTCTCATTCACAAACTGCCGGTTTGAAGCCGGCCGATTTTTCATCTGGACTGATAAATCAAACAAATTGTTTTAATTGCGAAACGTCAGTCCAATACATCGACTGTGCGCTGCCAGATTACCGTTGCTTCAGCTTGTGATTTACTGTCAGTTTATGTGCAAGACAGTCTTAGTAGTAGCAGTGACCCCTGTTACAACAGCCGTGATACGATTGCGCCGTAAGATGTGTCTAGCAAACACAAAGGCAGTATGCCACTGGACAGGTAATCGGTTACATAGAATAAGAGAGAGAGGAGATATAGATGGTGTTCCTGTGTTATCGGCTTATTGGGAAAACGTTCAACAAAAATATTCATCATTATGCACTACAGGGGGTAAATCCAGCAGGAATAAATGGTTTCATTTCCTTTCTTAAATCGTTGGAAAAACGTCAGCTCGCTAATGTCCGGCCTTTCTCAACACCCTCTAGAAAACTGCCTCAGGATAATCTCATGGTTTTTTAAAATCAGGTGATCCGCATAATCAACAATAGATCGTAGAATTTCGCTGCACTGCTCTGGTCACTGTGAAATTTAGATTGAAGAACGGCATATTTCGAGCCACAAAATTTAAAGTCCCTTACTCATCTTCTGAGATCGTAGTGAAGAAAGCGTCCAGTCGATTATAGAATCCCAGTCTTTGCAATAAGATCTGTACCCCAGCTTGTGCTGTCTGTCATATTTCTTCGTATTAATTTGAATGTGACCAACAAAACCATGTAACTTTTTCTAGCAAAGAAGGCGGGTGGCTGCTCACTGCAAATTCATTGTGGAAATTAAGCCGTTAGTGTTTATAGCGATGCTTGTGATTATGGCACAATAGAAGCAAATGTTAGTCATTACACACACGCATACAATTAGAATTAATAATCACAGTGGTATATGGTTCATGTTCGCAAAACTGTGCAGTTTATCTTGTTCTAACATAAAAATAAACAAAACCACAGTCTCCCCGCTTGAATGTTTGACCCGGTAACTGGATCATTGACATCTCAGTGTCCATTATAAAATTATTTTCTCAAGTCACATGGGATGATGAAAACATAACTAACAATCCGATAATGATAACCACAGGGAAACTGTGTTTAATAATGTCATCTCTCAAATTAGGCGGAGATGAGTGTGCATAGTGACTCATCATCTTGTTAACGTTTTGTAGACGCTATTCGCCCAATGCAGGATAAACCGCGCCTAAATTTTCTACACGATTACTTCTGCTGCTGTCATTCTACCTTCACATTTGTAGTCGACGGAACGACTGAGATTCAAGTGTTTTTTTTTCAGTTTGTGTTACTTTTCTGAGTCTACCACGGGGTGATTTATATTTACTCGTTTTATTGACCAGCTTTTCTGTTGGTATGGTACAGAAATACATTCAAGTTTTTCTACAATAGTCCAACTTGCGTGATGGTCTTCTCAGACTTTCTGTTCTAACTCCATAAATTTTCCAGAGTTAAATTCAAGCATGTAAATTTACTCGTAAAAGTTTTCATGTACATATCCGTCTACAAAACACTGGTTAGCAGATTAACCAAAACTACCGTTACATACTAATCCACTAGTACATGGAAACCATTTAAGTAATCTGGACATTACTATATCTCAGACTTCTACAGCTACATCAAAGTTTCTGACGATGAGATGAGCAAAAAGCTCATGGATATACTTGCTGCGCACCAAAATGTTCAGCATGTTGAAATATTTTGAGTGTTGTCTATGCAATTGGAAATTGATCCTTCTTTTCACAGAAGAAATTCTAGGCAGGCGTAGTAGTCAGTGCAGGTGAATTGAATTACGTTCGAACCAAAATAGCCAACGGCGGTTGGGTATGGTTTAAAGAAAATCCGACACAGACAGATCCACGCAACTGCCCCATTGAAACAATATGGACTAATGGTGTTACTGATAATACTAGCTACTGCGAGTGAAAACGACCCTGACTTTCCAGAAGTAGCTATTATATTGTTATCTATTGTGAACAAGCGATTCAGTGCCAAACAGATTATCGTTGTCTGATCAAAGTTGTTGAGTAAACGATTGGTGCAATCACAACGGGTCTCCAATTTTTTATCTGTAGGCATTCCGCCTGAAATAGTTTTCCATTGTTTACAACCACTCACGTTCATTTATTTGCGTTCTGCGTATTGTCTACAATGGACATCTTCGAACTGTTCCCTCCGTATTTTTGACAAAGAAATAACACGAATGATATTAAAGCTATCTGCAATAGACATCCCATTCGACACGTCCAAAGAAGTAAGCGGGAAGAAAATCATTAGTTCATGTGTTTGGATTATTTGAGGTATGAAGTAAATGCGTACTCTGAAAGGACTCACGTGTCACATCCAATGGAATCAATGATAGGTCGACTGAGTCATCCAACACAGCTTGCCCGTACGTTCTGTCCCTGCATACGCTTAGTGTCACTCACTGAATAAAACTACTCAACTCTAGGAGACTTCGACATAGAAGAAATATTTGAAAAAAAAGGTGGTATTTCGAATATCGTCCTGTGAGAACTTATGATTCGATTGCAGTTTCCTCTGTGAATTCGCTGAAACCTATGTTGGTCGTTCACTGATGATGACATCTTGTGTACATATGAAGACTTTTCAAAGTGACTGCCACATGAAGGCCTAAGATTCTCCACGTTTTTTCACCTAAATTCCCCCAACGCTTGTACTGGTTGATTTGTGATATCACGTTATTCATGGATGCAAGTCATAAAATATAACAGCATGCACCTGTTTATATTCGCAGTGAAACCCAGATTGAAAATCCTCTGAATCAATTACGTGATCTACGTGCTAAGGCTGACAATGCTGTTTGGGTAGAAAATGAACTCAGTGATATGGTTCATGGACTATTCATGACTTCATCTCTCGAAGTTGACTAATTGTTAAGTCGAATATGAATTCTGTGAAGTTGTCTGACACTGTTCCTTCTGCAGTACGTCTTGGAAAAGATGCATTTCATGTCTACTGAATAGCTGAGGACTCTCCGTCGATAGCCCCACCAATTTCAACCGCATTTGTAAAATTAGCTTCATATATTCAGAAAAACACTCTATCGGTAAACTTGTTGTCGTATAATGAGTGTACGGATAAATCATTCGGTAATCACGTGCACTCGGTCCCAAAACTCCAGACTGATCCACAATGGTGGACAACAGTCACACAGTGTAGGTCACGTGCATGGTCAATGTAAAAAAAGCACACAACTCAATAACAGGTGATAATATAACACGGTTGGTCTCCAGCAGCTGGCTCATCAGAAGACGGCAAAACAATTACAGGAAAGCGCATCATATTATCGATTTAAAACGATGAATATCTCAATAATCTGAACACCACAGCTAAGTTTAGGGAGATGATAAATGAACGTACTTTATATACAAACTTTGCAAATTCCTTTGGTCACTCGAGTATTTCCCAGCTGCCCACACTTAACTGCATTTCCAGTCTGCAACACCCAGAGGCTTTATGCGATATGTCTTGTAACAGTGATGTTATTCAGAACAATGCCGGTTGACAGAGTGAGTCGTCAGTTGCTGTCAACAGTGACTATTTTCAAATGGTCAGCTTATGACAACATACTGGACGTCATGTGTTACATAACGAGAACCGCCTGATGTTGTAGGTGAATATTGGTTGATCCAGGGCTCCCCATTTCCGGACATGTTGGTGTCACCGATGAATCACTGACACGGGTCTTCAGTTGCGTAGTGGTACTCACTGCGGCGGTCTGTTCATCCATTTAACTAACATGCAAAACCGAAACTGATAACTATGCATACAAGCGTATACGTGTGCCACACGGCATAAAGACAGTAAGTCTAGTCATACTGGTATATACGCCAGTCAGCTATCGCCAGTCACAACGTTCACCCTCGGCTGGATGAAGTTGAAAGTTGCATGCTGTCTATGCAGAATGAAAACAGTTTGGTTTGAAGTAACATACAGTTGCAACATTGATGGAACAATTCATTCTCCTTAACCGAATGTGTTTAACGAACATTTTCAGGTGAAGCCTGTCTAACTTAGAACTTAAGGGCAATTTACTCAATAAAGTCGGTGATCACGCACCCTGTCTTCAGAACTTCTCTTCACGTCGTTCGTTCTCCTTACATTGGAAGTCTACTTCGTAATGAACACGATCCCAGTTTGCGAAAACTAACAAGGTCATTCGAACTACGCATGCAGATAAATATCCTGTCTACGAACGCTGATCAAGATACACTGTTGAAGCTGGATATAGTTTATTTGTCGATGCCTGTTCTCTCGAGATTTTTTTCCACACATCACACCACGGCATGTTTGTTCATATGTACCCTGACTTCACTTGCGCTTCGTCGCTTCACCATCACGTAGCTGTCATACTTGGTCGTGATCAGGTGAATCGTTGGTCTCCGGGTCTGTAAATCTGTTGAATTCAATATCGAGGTTTGTTGACATTTTCTCCTAAATAGCTTTCAGCAATTTTACTGTAACCCAGCACGCAATTAAAAAGAAACTTCGTTTACGAATGTCTTTTTTTGGATCGGAATCGGTTGTTCAGTGGGCTTGGAATTTTGGACTCCCGCTGCATCACGGACGTAACTTTTCTAGATCTAGCTCATCAACAGACGCTAGGAGTAGACTAAGCGTACCTCGAGAAACCGTTGTAGGTCTGAGACTTATGAAGTTCATATTCTGTGAAATATCACTACCCATACGGTCATAACGTTATGAATGGACTTCACATTTGCTTTGATAAATAATATATTGCCAGCGGAAACACTGACTGACTTCTGTTTTCTGATTAGACACACCTAATTCTTTTTCAACATTTCGGTTGTTACTCAAAATAACCCGATGTCTCGCTTCAGTAATTCCACGTGCGATCATATTGAGCAGTCTGATTGCAAGACTGTGAACAATTTGTTGAATTTCAAGTTGTTGAAGAGTGATATCAAATGGTTGTACACATTTTGTCCGCTAATATATCTCTTTGAACGAGATACCATATTCAGCTGTGGCACATCATATCATAGCATATCGAGATGACACAAACCGATGTGGGAGATTGCTCGATGTCAACAATGAAATACATAATGTTTAACTGTGATAGATCAAAGTGTTGTCTAACTAGTTAACATCTGAAAGCCGTTCAACATCTGAAAAAGCCTCAAATATTTTGCTCCTAATAAAATTGTTGTCGTTGGTATGGGAGAATATTGATGGACTTGAGTTAATTCAGGTTTGTCAGTAAACAACCTAATGTAGTATTGGTGAGACAGTAGACAGAAGGTAAGTTACAGGCTGATTTATTACGCGGTTTTATTAATGGGATATACTATTGTTGTTAATTTTTCATAGGTGCCAAAAACTCCACGAATGTATGGCTTACCAAAAACCCATAAACTGTAGATAGTTTTGCAGCCCATTCCAACAAGGATCGGATCTCCCTACCATGAACTGATCAAACAGTGGGCTGAAATTGTACAGCATCTTCGTAGAAGGAAATGACTTGTGAACATTCAGTATAAAAACTTGATCTCATACCACCGAATATCTAGATATTTCCACGGATATTATGTGCATCATTCACAAACACACCAAGAAAAGAAATAATGGACCTTATCTCTGTCATTCATCCAGATCAAGTCATCCCAGAACTTCATGTTAACTAATTGAAACGCTTAACATATTCTGCATGGAAAACGTGAGAATTTGCTGTGTGTGAGGGTTTTCAAAGAATGGAAGAGATACAACTGATTATCCGTCATGTTAACACAAGACGGACTTATCGACTGTCCAGTAATTTTAGGAAGTGCATTGCTGAAACTCCACAGAGTGATTTGGCAAAATTATCGTGTTGTTCATATACCATGGTGGCTTACATATAAATATATATGCATCTTTATGACTATAAGATCAGGGCAATAACAACAAACCCCGATAAGAATTTAGGCCTAATTTTTCACAGATTTATGTACATGGATGAATATCCTCTTGTTAGTCATTGCAATTCCTGCTGTGCACCGTTCTCTCTAATCATACAGTTATTTTCTAACTATCAATAACGTTTAGTAAGCAGCCCTTGGTGATCCTATCGCGGATTCCTAAGGAACACTGAATGGATGACGCGCTTAAACTCGGATTGTAATGCTTCCATAATCATTTGTCCGGATATCACTCACTCCCGCGAACAAAATTCATTCGAGCCTGTGTGAATGCAGGAGAATGATGAACATATCTGCTAGCATGACGGCTAGTCTCAAATGATGCCAGATTCAACCACCGAACAAGCATCTGTCATTATGGAATTCTTTCGATTTCTCCTAGGCTGCATGACGTAAGTTGGATTCACATCCCATTCTAATTAAATATCTGACAAACAGAAAACAACGGGTGCACATCTACAGTTCGGCTGACTGTTAGTTCACAGTTGCAGACCTACTTTATGCGCGTACGTTAATTGTTACTGTTATCTTAAATTTTATCTTTAGAAAACTAACCATTACTTTGAGCTGCTTATCCAACAATTTTCTGTTGTTGACATATCATTTCCAGCAAACCCCTCTTAATAGATTAATAGTATTACTATGCGAATAATTGCAGTTGGTGAATCAAGTTATTTAGATGAAACGCATCTACGCAAAAATACGGTTTACGGCTGGACACGAACCAGCGACAAAATCAGCGTGCTCGAAGTCGATAAGCGCTCCACCTTTAGACATTTATCTAACAATTTCGGTTGAGACTTCCAGATATTCACCCAACCAAGTACCAAAGGACTGGGAAGATCAAACATTGACATACTTTCTGTTATCTAGAGGTCTCGCAGGAATATTTTCCACTTTCTCCAAACGAAATAGTCCGCAAAGTCGCGAACATAAACCGTACCGCCAAGGACCACTAAATGCATTGATGTTCACTTAGAGAATGATGTTCCATTGATATATTCAATTATTAATGGTCGTATAAGTTCCCTCTAGATAGAAACACAAAGTTGTATTTGACCGACATTTTCTTGATTGAAGAAATTACTGAGATAAAACTCATTTGCATGTCCTGCCTCAAAACCGTATGGTTCCGTTAGTGTCAGTGTAATCCTGCAGAGGGGTGCTTCACCGGATTTTCCGCTATGATTTTTCCGGAAATCTGATGCTAGCGTGATATCATATAAGTACTGAACCGACTTGCAGAACACAGGTTTCACATTCACGCCCATATAACATTCGCTAAATCACGGGAGCATTTTCTAACCATAACTCCCGGAACAGCCTCTGTGGAAGATAACTGAAATAATGAAAGAGAATTCCAAAATTTAGCTGATTTCATCTACACTAATTCAGATGTTTCACTGAAGGGAGTGGCTACAGAAACCCTGTCGTTTGCACGGGCATTAGTGCCAATGTACTTTGGTTCCCTTGGGGCTACATGAATTGTTTTAGATCTACGCAATAACTTATCAAACTTCAGGCGAACAAAAAAGCAAACGGTCTAGTTGAGCGTTAATCAACAATTACAGGTCTACTTCATGCACGCGCATCAACTCCTATTAATATTATCGTTATCATCAGAAACCCAACTACTACCTTGATTCGGCTAATATTTCCACAATAATTCTCTGACTTGAATACTGGATCACCTAACGGTATTCAATACCACATAGGAAGTGTTTATTCAGACTCCGCTACCATTCAGACGACGGACGGTTTCGAGATTATGATGTTGTTATTGACCGGCCATATAGCACATTATCTAAAACAGGTGTGTCTGAAGACTACGTAATTCTCTCTATCATAGGAAAGGAGCTCTAGCGTTTGCAACCAATCGCGATGGTTCACTGTTTTGTTAAAGCTTAAGTCACCGAATTGCAAATATTTCGATGCCCTAACTGAAGTCGTATTAACGAAGCACCATGAATTTCAGCAGCAACATCACATATCGAGTTGTTCGTGGGTCGCACAGCGGGATTTGGATCAAGTTGTGGTAAACCCAAAAGCAGCAGCGGAAGTTACAGTCCTAGCTGGAATTGAATTACAGACCATAAGACAGTTGGAATGCACGACATGATAGAGCAAAGTATAGTCTATGGGTCTAGCCCAATCTCCGGTGGTTGCGTTTGGTTTGATGTTAACGCATTGCGTCCGTACAACAGGCGGCATCTTAGCTGATCTCCAGCATAAGCGTTTCTGATTTATCTTCAGTGAATTCTACGGCTTTGATAAGTCTGGGGTGTAATATCTATAACTAATCAATCACATTCGTCTTGCCATATCGCTAGTCAGGGAGGACTTACTAAATGAAGCACACTACAACTTAGCACATGCTCTCTGCATCATCACCTTCGCCCTATTACGGGATTTGCCACTGCAGTGGAAACGCCTTATTCGGCTGAAACAATGAATGACTTGGACAGCACTAACGTGAATGAGAAAATCGGAAGTTATTGTGCGTCGTTCCACACTCTTGATATTTCACAATTGAAGCGCACACCTTAAGCCTCTAGACGAATGACAAGTATCACTATTTCAATCAAACTCTCGTTCTGCTCGTTTGCAAACACATTTTAGTTTAACGCATTTCAGGATGAAGCTTCAACATGACCCAGGCGGTTTTCTACACGAGGCCTCAACGCGCCGACTCCCATTTGACTCCACTGAATGTGAAATGTTGTACGTAATGCAATCTTCTCACGGCGGTTGTATTTTAGGAGACATAAAGCTACCTACCGCTCATTGAGAACAACCTGTAGTGACAGCTGTTTTAGAAAAACGTAAGCTGCGTCCCAACCTCTTCTAGATGACCAACAGAGCTAACGTGACCCCTCGGATATAAATCCACTCGTTCGAAAACTTTCAGATAGAATGACTTATCCCAGTGTTCAACTCGCCAGCATGTCCACACAGTATATTCAGTGTTCAACGTTGTAGACAGGCACACGAATAATTTAGAGAACATAACACAGAACTGAAAAGTCTACATCAACATTCCAATCACATAATTTACCATGAAAGTTTCCTCAAGTCCGATCAATACTACATGCGGATTCATTAGGAAAGAAGGTACTTTAAACTACACAACCTTATATCACCTGTTACATAAGTGAGGCACATGCTTCGGTCTAATTTCAATCACTGCGTTTCAAAGCACATACTGAATCTGGAACAACAAATGAGAGGCGTGGAATGGAAGTGGCTGTAGCAACAGTGTACAGCCAATTTGCCTGAACTCGTCGTAACAGCGTCACTAGCAGATGATTTGAAGCACGCACATAATGCATGTACCCTCCACAATTTGTCGAATGTGGGAGTTCGAACAAATTTGGAATAGTTCAACACCTTTAATGCCGACGCTAGCAAACCACTGGTTTTTGGGGTACATGTGACATGTGCTGGGTCATCATGTTGGAGTTCTACATTTCTTCACTTAAATAATATTCATTCTGCTTTGCTCTTTGTCAATCGCAAACAATATTCTTTCTCCCTGCTTTACTCAACGTTATTTATCTATCGTGCAACAGGCAGTCGGATGTGTACAGACAATGTGTAGTGGTCAAGAACGAGTTACTTAATCGACTGAGTCAATACAGGGGGAACCTCACTAGGCTATGAGTGACAAGAAAATGACCAAATACAACAGAATGGTTGCAGAGTTCAAATAGGTCAGGATAGTCAAAGAATTTGACTCCCAAACTATGTTCACACATATTATTCCAAATTACCAGTATCCGGGACCGAAATCACCATAGGTGGCTAGAACGCGCTCGGCACTGCGACGGTGTTCGTGGTGCGACGGAATTAAAAGTTGGGTTAAAGATCCGTGAAGACTCGTCAACCGACTGCGCAAACAGGAAGGAAAGCAGACTAGTTCGCACATATTTTGTACTGTACTGCAAGATCGTCATAATCAATGTGAACAACATACCAGGGTAGTTCAAAAGCCTTGTTGTACAAAGGTGACAATTCTGATAGATAAGGAGTCCAACTGGTAACCCTGACGGTAAAAATGCAATCAATTTTATAATCATGAGAACTGGGTATTTCTGTCAGCTATCTCCTTACAAATGAAATCGGACAAGTGAGTGGTCAAAATCCCATTGTTAATACCAGCATCGAGTACGCTTGCTATAAACCACATGATTCTGTCCGAGTATTCCGAGGGACTACATTAATTTTAGCTCATTCAAAAAGTCTGAACTATAGCAGGGCTATAGTAGATATGGTGCTGGAAGCTTGAAAGTGGAACTCTAGAAGCCTGTTGACATTCAAGAGGCTGCATTGAGAGTAGTTCGATTGGTAGAGCGGTCTACTTTGGAGGCGAACTTCAGAGGACCAGAAACCGTACGGTAAAATTCCTGCAATCCCCCTGAGAAAATTATGCCCTCTCGTGGAAAGTGGGATCCTACGAGTCAGAGGAATGTTCGATTTATCCATACCACCGAATGGCGCGAAACAGGCCATTCTATCAGCAGTTGAGTGTTTTGCAACATTATTACTTATTATGGACTATCAGGGAGAAATAGGCATGGTGGAACATTTCACTCATTGCCAGAAATTCACCAACGTTATGGGGTTTTACAAGGAACCTAATTAGCCCGTAATTTCTTGCAAAAATTTGTAAAGTATAGGGTTTGAAATGTCAATCTGTGTGGCTAACAGGCGGCACTTATAATTAAAACTTACTTCTTTGTTTCCCGGCCAGCATTCAGTTTCGTGTGCATTGACTACTTCGGTCGCCTGTTAGTCAAATGCAGGCAAACAACAGGAAATCAATTATGATGCACCTTCGTCTCTTTCTATCTTAGATCGGTACATATGGATGTAACGCGAGCCACGGCCGCAATTAACAGTCGGGCTGCGACTCTTAAACACAGTCAACCGGACGACTTCGGAACACGTTGCCCTAACCAATGACTGATTCTGGCGAGTGAAATTTCTACGCTGCCTAAGGGGCCAAAATAATGCATGGTTTAGGTAAACGGTGACGACGAGTGCACTACTTGTATGATGATTTCTAGGGACAGTGCTTGAGACTTTGCATAACAACATTACAGGACCGGCAGAAGTGACACGAAAGAAAACGAGAGCTGAACACATGGGTTCTAGTGTTGACCACTTACAGCAGGACGTCCAGGAGTCTGTGGACGAATGACAGAATGGAAGCAACGAAGATTGAACATGGCGGACAGGTGAAAAAGGCAGTTATATGAATGGAGGATGAAAGATCCAAAGAGACGTTCGGCAGATTTGTTAGCTTACAGAGACCGCGGGGGAAGGGAATGACCTTGGGCTTCAAGGCAGCACCGTGATTGTTGGGGGGAGTGTGGATTCTGACTTCACATTTCACCTTCACTCTACTCATACAATTAGAGTAGTATAGTCTCACTGTTGAAGTTAACGTGAATGGTCAATTTTCCTCATTCGCTCCCACTTGCTAGTTTCGGGTACGTCGACATTTATTTGATCTCCAGAAATTCTAAAGTTGGTGCAAAAAATCAAATGAGCAACTGGGGATGATGTTCAGATCAAATGGTTCATGTAAACCAGTGTGGTACATGGCGGTGAAAAAAGGAATATGAAGAACAAATTTGAATACGATTTTATTCTGCCGGTCATGTAATGTTGTTGTGCAACGTCTCAAGCACCTTCCCTAGAATTCATCATACCAGTGATGCACTCGTCGCCACCGTTTACCTAAACGATGCATCATTTTTGGCCGACAGCAATGCGACAGCAATGCCGCAACTCAGTAATCGACTGAACTGGGTTAAGTTTTTATACTGCTCAGAGAAAAGGGTCACAAGATTTGTGATACCACATCTAATTGAGGCAGGCTGGGTCCAGAAGAAAGTTTACAAACAAAACAACCACATTTGATAGCATACGATTTGATTTGACATGGAAAGAAGTCAGGCGGCCGAGTTGGTTATGTTGCTACCGTATTAGTGAGTGCATGTCAATTGAAGGAGGTATTATAACTGAGTCTGTCGGTGTTGCAGAAACTGCCCGTTGAAAAAAACATTTAGAATACATACATAATATCACGATATTGTACTTGTGCGTTTGTAATCACATGTGGTTAATCATAGAAGAACATTCTACAATCAAAGCTGATCAGTATACGACAAGAATACCAGAGACCCCGAGCTCATTCCGTGAATCGTTCGGAAACACTGGTCTTGGTTGGAATGCATAGAATCATGTATGAACCAAAAATATGTTCTTCAGCTACGTACATCCAGTGTGACTATTACACAGCCATCGGTGAATGGTTACCTATTTCCATTAGAACCATTGACCTGTTGGGATCATGAAGCATGTGTATCGTAATTTTGCACATCTGCTACGGATTATTCAAACGCTTATCCTTCAATAAAATGACGAAATGGTAGGTTAAAATGTGTGCACCTTCTGCCCAACAAATCCATTTGTAAGCATGAATAAAAAAAGTAGTCTTGTGCAGTTGTCCCTGAATAGAGCTTTCGTCATTCGCAGGTGAACTTGACTTTAACGACAGTACTCCCACGAATTTGTCTTTCATTGCCAACACACAATCTTTCAGTGTGACATAGGAAATGAGCACATTTCTCCCCTGTGACGATCTCTGTGGCAAAATGGACTACATGTTCCAGAATGCGTATGTGTCATTCCTGCTGGTTCAGCGCTTGATCTGGATCACTAATTATTAACGCATCACAGTGGACCGGCAATTGCTACTTGCGTCTCGCTTTCACTATGCTCCAGATATTCTCAATGGGATTCGACATAGGCGAAGACAGTAATCATCAGAATAGGTGCCCTCCAGGATGACATCTTAGAAAATGTGCTTTCCAAATCAATGTGCCAAGGGCATTGTCAAAAATAGTGATATTTTTGACATAAATGCTTCGATCTTCAGTTTATCTATCAGATTACGGGACCACTGTTCACAGTCATTACTGCTATTCTCACCCCTTCGCACCGTATGTGTCGTAATAGTACTTTTTTCATTGCTCCAATCAAATGATAGTTTCGGCCTCTGCTATTAGTGATTGAAATGCACGCTCCCGTCCCGTTCAATGAACGTCCCACCGACCTTGTGCGAAACAAGTTGGAGTTCATTTCATCAATCCAGCAAAGGGTCCTGGAACTTGCACAGCACTCCAACAATCGATAAACCAAATGCCGTTGAACCACCGTGTTCACATTGGTGTTTGTGTTGACGGGAATTCGGTACAGATTCTTCACGGTGATGAACAACCAATTCAACTTCAGATTGGTAATAGCTGTCAATTTTCTTTTTGTAAATTCTGTTTTCGCACACATTTCCAAAATTGCGAAACCCCCCATCGAGTTATGGAGACCCACCCTAGTATCATGTCGATTTCTGATTAATTCAAATTTTTGTTTCTATATCCTCTTCGAAGTTAAGCTTCGAAACCGATGTAGTCGACATGGAGCCACCTGCATGCGGTCTTGCAACTGACTCCATTTGGTCGAACTATTATGCGTCAATCATGGCTTATTTTGCAAGCTTTAATAATGCGCCTGCGCGTATTGCGATTGGTGCATTTGTATTTGCGTCACTCAACCATGATTGAATTGTTAATACTGAGACATGATTACAAGGTCACTTGATTGCACCGGATTTGTAGGTCACAGGATGACTGACGACATTCTAATGTTCTTGTTCTCTTCCCTCTCCAAAGATTGGACAGCAGGACGGCTTTGACAAAGAGGAATTCTGGAACATGAAGGAGAAACTAGTATGGAAAACAGTGTTGAAGGCCACGACATTAACTGAGTGGATGCAAATCAGCAGTTCCGTTGCCAGTTGAATTCACTAGTCTTGATTATTTTAATTTTCGGGCATTTTCGCACATTCTGTGTGGGTCATGTTCAGCCCAACATTTGGGTGGTTGCATGCTCCCATGCTTGAAACTCTGGCTAATTCGCATTTCACTTTTTCCAGTACTACATAAAGTTCAATTTTTTCACCGTCGTAATTTAGACGTTTGATGATTCATTGGATCGTTTAGCTTATCTTATGGTTCTGGCTAACGTTTATCAGTACACAGATGACACCTATCATAATAATGAGTTTGAATTGGTTGGAATAGATTTTTAAAAAAATACAATACGTATAAATAACTGGCGTCGATGAACCTGTTTGAGTTTCGTGATTCATATAGCTTTGCTAGTGTGCCCGAAACATAACCGGTCTTTTACATACTGTCTGTAGACATTGTGTCCTTCACTGTGCACGAGAAGTGCATCATTTTGGCAGTATATGCATTCAAGTCTGGACAGGCTCGGGCAACTGATTGCGCATGTGACCAACGGTTTTCACGTTATACGTCTGTGTGCCATATGGCTTTAATAGCTCCGACAGTGCGCGTCATGTTGATTGCACTATATCATGATGTGTGACATGTACGTGTAACTCTGTGACAAAGCTGGAACTGCTCGGCAGTAACTTCTTTCAAAATATGTGTCACAAGTGTATTTATTTATGCAGTCCATACCACAAAGCCACGGCTCAAATTTTCGCAATTTTCGCGTGGTCCAGCGTGCTATTTAAGTTAGCATTTAGAAATATGAAAACCTTCATTGTTAGGATGCTTTTGCAATTCCGAGATTCAACGTACTATCATCAAACATAATGAACGTTCAGTGAGAGATACGTCGATTCGAACCTCAAGACGTGCCGTTCACATGAGATATATCAGCAGTCAGTGAGGACTAGCTGTTCGGAAGCAGAAGTACAACGAACAGCGTGTTATCACTCAAGGCAAGCAGGCAACAATAAATCCAAAAACCCGCTGGGGTTCAGCATCACAATTCGCGCCAACGGAATACAAATGAATCGGCCAACAGGACGACAACAAACGTGAAAAATAGGAGCATGAAATCATTCCGGTTGAAACCCTTACGGTTGCATATGGCGCTTTCTCAGATCAGTGTGAACCTAGCAGAGGACAGTCTAGTGATCGGAGAGATCACCAGGGGCTGTTTGTTGAGTGTTGTCGATGTTCGAAAGTGAACTTTATGCTTAGAGGGAGGTGCACAGCAACAGTTGTGCAGAAAGTCGATAAGAATGGTTTTCTAAGTACACTATTTTGCCGGAAATCAGGCCGAAATTATTTCGAGGTTTGATACATTAGTACGATATTACCACAGTAGCCCGATAAACATAAGTATATTTTACTCTGTAGCCTGTTGTCGGTGTACTATTTTGGCAAAGGTAATTTTCCTGACTGCAAACCGGGTTTAATTCTTCTGAACTTTTTCTTAGCCACATTTCAAGCAATGACACCATCTTCAGATATGTCGACAGTTTCAAATAAAACCAGTCGTGCCAAATGTTTTATCGATTGCTTGAATTTCCTCACTACTTCCTCAACAGAGTAAGATTTTTCTAACAGGGATCTCGTAGACACATCCCAATCTTGTCTTCATTAAGTTACCACAAACAAATGCCAACTTGTTTATTTCTGTGTGCATGTTACAATGTATTATCGTTTACCAGATGTTCTTTGCTTCAGCCAACCGTGTTTTCATTAATTGAAGCGAATTAAACGATTGGTTTGGAAATTGTAGGCTACAAGATTTCAATATTGCCAAAACAAGGATCTAGTCGTCCATCTGGATAAAAATACACTTGGCTGATTTTAGATAGAACGGTTTCATTTAATTGGAATATGCATCAGACCGAGTGAATAATAATCTTACTCTCAAAACAACTCAGAACAATCGATAATTTATTTTATTCGTGACGTTTCAATTGCGATACAGAAACTTGTTAGGACCAGATTGACTGATCACAAAATTGGTGGTATTCAAGACCGGCTAGATGTAGGCAAACTTTTGCTGCACGTATTTCGGTCAATTGCAGTAGAGAATGAACGCCATTTTCACAGAAATAGTGTCACATTGCAGTTTGAGGATTGGTGAACATCGAACTAATTGGAAAACTGACAACACTGATAGAACGCTTGAGGCGTCCGGGCACGGTATTTCTGTCGCTGGCTTGAACAAAGCCGAATCCCTGAGTTATCACAATTAAATCTCATCTAAGGTCGATCCCATCAAATATGATTTTATGCTAAGCTAGTATTGTTGAACAAATTTAAATCAAACGCTGTGGTCACCTAGTGTTGTTAGCATGGTGAAATTTCCCCCAAAAATGAAGACTGTCGGTTTGCGCGTAAAAATGTCAAAACGGAGTGTCGGTGACATAAAATAGGTACAGCAATGATTTTAGAAATGAATTCTCAAAACCGCCGATAAAAATTCGGTTTTTAGGTCTAGCTCGAAAAGTCCGATAAAGTAACATTGAGGAGGTAATCAGTCTTTGGCTAGAGATGTTCATGACAACTTCAACACATAGAGGTCCTTCCTTGTGGGCCGACACAGATTTCAGCGTAAACTGTTCTTAGTGTTCTTACAGTAGAGGTCGTTATCATGTGATAATCATAGCTCATAAAACAGTCGTTTGCAAAACTTCACACATCATAATTTCGGATCCATTAACCGCAACCGAGTGTCTATAGTCAACCATACGTCCTGATTGTCTTGATGTTGTTGGTCCACCAGCTGCCAACCATAAATGTCCGTTGCGACTCACGAAGCTGAAACACATCATATGACTGATGAAATACTAATTCACGTCAAATAATATTGTGCTTCATATATTGCTGTCTACAGAAGCGTTCAAATCTCAGAAAATGCTGTAACTCTGTCTAAGACTCACAGTCTTCTATTTCTTCTGCGTTGAATCTAACATTGAGTTCGAATTAGTTCCTTACCTGTTCTTAATCTCACGAGTTTGATCACCATAAATCGACGTCGCGTAATAGAGTATTCCTATTTATTAATGCTGGCGGGCCTGACATATGCTTCTTAATGAGAAATCAGGCCTCTCCCGGAATATCAGCAAAGCTTCTATTCAGCTGGCTGAAAATGTTGCTTTTCGACCACCTGCTTTACCTAGAAATCCAGAGCACAGAGGGAAGAACATTTTATTCTTTCAGTCTGGGATAAAGAATGCCACGCTGAGAGTTCATCCGACGGTTGAACAAACAAGCGGCTTTCTTCAAAGAATGAAGCTAGATAGGAAACAGCTGGGCTTTGATGGCCAACATGATATACGACCAACAGAACCATTTTGTTAAAAGCAACCTGTGAAGTATCAACGATATATCTCCAAAAACGATTATCCAGTCGACAAGTCTGTTTCGTGTTAGGAAGACCAATAATCGACTGTATCTTGTCTAGATACATAGATGCGTCTCAACTAGATAACTGGACTCACCAACTGCAATTATTCGCATAGTAATACTATTAATCTATTAAGAGGGGTTTGCTGGAAATGATATGTCAACAACAGAAAATTGTTGGATAAGCAGCTCAAAGTAATGGTTAGTTTTCTAAAGATAAAATTTAAGATAACAGTAACAATTAACGTACGCGCATAAAGTAGGTCTGCAACTGTGAACTAACAGTCAGCTGAACTGTAGATGTGCACCCGTTGTTTTCTGTTTGTCAGATATTTAATTAGAATGGGATGTGAATCCAACTTACGTCATACGGCCTAGGAGAAATCGAAAGAATTCCATAATGACAGATGCTTGTTCGGTGGTTGAATCTGGCATCATTTGAGACTAGCCGTCATGCTAGCAGATATGTTCATCATTCTCCTGCATTCACACAGGCTCGAATGAATTTTGTTCGCGGGAGTGAGTGATATCCGGACAAATGATTATGGAAGCATTACAATCCGAGTTTAAGCGCGTCATCCATTCAGTGTTCCTTAGGAATCCGCGATAGGATCACCAAGGGCTGCTTACTAAACGTTATTGATAGTTAGAAAATAACTGTATGATTAGAGAGAACGGTGCACAGCAGGAATTGCAATGACTAACAAGAGGATATTCATCCATGTACATAAATCTGTGAAAAATTAGGCCTAAATTTTCATCGGGTTTGTGAGGACATCACATTCTGATTTGAGACACCATACATGCATTCTGTCTCCTTGGAAGCCAGGATAGGAACTGATTCGGTGCAAATCATTAGTTTCATTAACAGTTGAATTTGGTAGTTTGGGTGATTTCAATTTTCGACTATTTTTGCACATGTTGCGTGGGTCATGATCAACCCAGTATTCAGGTGGTTGCTTGCTCCCATGCGTGAATCTCTGGTTAATCCACATTCTTAAATCAATGCATGGGTTTTGACGTTAGCCGAAGCCATGTTTTATCTCTCTCTACATCCGTTTTCTAACCTTAAGCTATTCTGGAATAGGTTCGTCACAGTTCTCGTCCAGATAATAGATTTTAATGTTGTGTGTAAGTTACTAATGTTCGTAAATAAGTGTTTCGTTAATTGAGAAGCAGATAGCTCTCATTGATCCCAGAACATCATATCCTTAAGGACGGCTCGTTTCTTAAGTTTCACATCTCTTGGTTCAAAGATGGCTCAACCTTTTTGTCGATGTGGCCATTTGTGGCTCTAAACAAATGGTGAACAGTCAATTGAAAAGGGAAAAATACGGTTCCCAATGAATCGTGTAATGTGATTCTGCTATTCTCCGTTGCTGAATTTGCCATTTCTCCAAAATGTCATAGTGTTCCATTGTGACTGATGACTGCGGATACTGTAAAATGCGATCAGCAGGCGCGCATGGATTAAATTTGAATTGGCGACGGAGCGTGCTGCCGAGTTGTCGTTGCCGTTTTACTGATTGATTAAGTGAGTCGTGTTCATGTCTTACTGGGCCTTTGGCCCATGTTTGTTTTTTGTTGTTTCCTTTCACAGGACTGTCGTTAGAACGCCTACTTAAGAAGAACGCTGTCTCCCACTGTCTCTAGGTTGCTCGAAAATTGGTCTGCAAGTGTGACGGACAATCAAAGTAAAGACGGCCTGCTTACATACTACAGTACATGAATGCATCATCATACAAGCTCCTCCAGCAAATTTGTCGCCCGAAATGTGATATGTTAAGAGTTTTACGGGACCCGTCCAAGACTCGTTCGAACTAGTAAATTCATATATGAGATATACCTAAGATAAGGTTGACAGGACAGTTTGTACATTTCGATAAACTTTCACTGCTCATACATTGACCGAAATATTTACACTGTATCGAATGAATCGCAGTAGGGAAACATGCACCTTATTTAAGCGAGAGGATCACACTTCATCTTGAATCGTGTAAATTGCGATTGTGGGGACTATATGCATTTCGCTGAAGTAAACTGTTCATGTTACTCCAGAGAACATAGTATGAATTGCGCTGTTTCACTATTTCAGTCGCGAGCAGGTTTGTCATTTCTGGATCAGTACTTATCGAATCAGCTCATGGGGAGCTGGTGGTCATTAGGAACAATCTTTTATTGGACACTGGTGTAATTCGTGATTGTCATATGCTAAAGAGAGTGACGTTTGCTTTCAAGCTGATTCTGTGCAATCTTTTAATACTACTTCCGAAATTGTCAACAGAAAAACAAGAATAACTCGGTTTGACAAGATCAGCCTGCACATCCAGGTAGATTTTATGCCTCAACCAAAACCACTCCATTCTGCCTCATAGCGGTTTGCAATTACTGATCGAAACATGGGTTACCATATTGCGCTTGAAGGTGCCATTTAAGAAGAACGAGATCAACATCTATTCTAGGACAGATATGGTGCTAGTCGAATAACTTCCGAACTCATACGATCAGCTGTGAACGGGTGAAAGTGCAGAAGGAAGTCATCGACTTGCATATGCCAACCGGGATTGGAGGTGTTGTGTCACCTCCCATCTGGAGCGATGAGATTCTAGCAGCCAATCCGAAAGCATGAATATCAGAAAGGGATAGATTTAGCTCATTAGAAAATGAAACCGTACAGAATTGGTGCATAACCACTGGATCAGTAGTTTCTGTACCCAATTTGTTCAAAAAATCACATCGAATCGCACATCGCATATGTTTACAGCAGTAGATGCTTGACAAGCTCCAGTAACTTGACCAGACGTAGTACATGAACGACAAGCGACAATGAACGTATAACATTGTTTACAGTTGAATTGGTGCGCTAGCTACCACATCGCCACCACATTCTGTGGTAGAATGTCGGCAGGGAATCTGCGGATGTTGAGCAGATCATTTGAGTGATATCTGTAGACTGCATAATGGAAGTGAACCGTTTGGCGTGCCTCTAGTAATAATAAAAATAGGACACGATTGCATGCACCTACCCAGAAAAACCCATGAGAATCCTCCGAGATCAGTGATATTTGAGTCGTAGATTCAAACACGCCGGAAGTTGGTTGTTGAATTGTGAAGACGTCTGCAAATTTCTCTCAGAAACTGGACCGTAATCGCATTAGCACACATTACACATCAGACGTGTAATCAAATTATCCGGCGTCTAGCCGGCTCCTTGCAACAGTTGAGAAAATTTAAGCCCGGCATTATATGTCCTCAATGTTTACCGAAATTAAAGAAGACGTCTTTCACAGAGATTGTGGTATGCAGATTTAGTGCATCTCCCAGTCTTCGGCGTTCCTTTTCAGGAGGCAGTGGTCTAACTTCGAACCTATTCTCCCCAGAAAACTGAAGTCGAATGCCTGCACCATCTTTACGCAATCCTCAATAAAATCTAACTTATAGCACACTGCTGTGCACCAAGTATTATGTTCGATAATGACGTAGACATATAAATGCACCAGAGTCGTTAGTCACAAGGATAGCTGATCAAGTTCTAAATTCAAGCTTCCACATGCACGGTTCATATGTGATATATAGATACCAAATCCGTACAGTTAGGGACCTTATCCTTAGATCGTACGAACAAAATGTCCGCACTCACGAGTAGTATGGTAGTTGATTGATATAATTTGAACGTCACACACAACTGGTCGTAGTTATCACATCCACATAGACTGCTTCGTTAAACTTTCTGGATATGGCACCACATTTAAGGATCTTTTTGGAATCATTCTTCGAGCAGGAAAAGCTAAGCCTTCCGCTATTTCTCTAGGACTGTTAGATGAAGACGCCCTACCGGACTCTGTTGTAGTTACCAAATTATCCGGGGAGTATTTTTGGTCGTGTTCACAGTGGCTTCGTCAGATAGGAGGCGGAATCCCGCGTGCGACGCGGTACTGCGTGCAGAGACGTTTGGTGCGATCATCTGCCGGTTGCAGATCATACTGCTTAACTGACCAGAACAAGCCCCTTCTGTGGATATGTCTGATGCCACTGACGTTTGCGATACACGATGGAATTACGGTCGTCTTTCTTGTTATAAGGTGAGGGCATATGTGATGCAAGTAAGCGGTGTTTGAAGGTCATTGCATATTGTGCGCATTTAGAATGAGCCCACACGGAATCACTACAGAACAAAATATACACTTCATTCTGGCAACCTGCACATTCAAGCCTGAACTTCTTCATGTAGTTCAACATCTGTCAATCAATATGCGTTTTTTTACAGTACATCCCTGAAGACATTGGAGACCAACAACATGCCGTCTGATTAACCTTTCTGTCGACACACTGTGAAGGTATGCTCGTAGCCCAGAGAGCATTTGTGTAGAAAGACGGGGCCTGGTGTATCACATATTAAATAAGTGACATTTCGAAATATGTTGTCCACAAAAAAAGGAATCACTGTGCATATGTGCTGTCGCCTAATTTGAAAGCTGACAGCATTCAACGCGGTTTCGTTGTGGTGCTCGATACCAGATTGCTAGTCATGTTTTCATAATTCCAAGTAAGCTGAGAAAATGATCATATAATGGACACTGAGATGACGAAGATCTGTCAATACCGGGTCCAATTTTCACGCAAAAAGACAGTGGTTTCGTTCAGTTGTGTGTGAGAGGTTGAGTTGAGCTGTACAGTTCCGGACGGATAAACCA
>LUCH01003389.1:6429-39409 GCA_013368495.1 Paragonimus heterotremus
ATATATATATATATATATATATATATATAAAAAACATTTAACCCTTCTGGGGGTACAGTGGCTTGGGCTGCAACTGATTCTGGCAGGAATCCAAGAAATGATAGATCAATAAACAAGTTAATTCGTAGAAAATCAAAAAATTATAAAATAATGGAAGATTATAAAAGAATACTTAGTAATTTCACTGCTGTAGGCATGTCACTGCCATGCTTAACCAGTTGTCTCAATCATCAATATGGATAGGCACGCATTGTGGAAGGCTGCACATACCAACCTTGATCAACTGGCAGTCGAAGCTCTCGTGGATCACGATCACATGCAGTGGTTATCACAATTGTGAAGGTTACTGACATTATTTAGAAAACACTCAAGATTTTTCCGAGAATGTTCATTTGGGATGACGTCAGGTCAAAGGTTCAATATCTTACGACAGTTTTGCCTATCTCACATAAGACGACAACTTTATCTATCATCATAGACTATTTGTTCACATAGATTCACAACGGTCTAACGACAGGTGACTTTAGAGCACTTTCGATAGTCAGCTGGTACGTGACTCTCATTCAGTAGATGTATAAAAACGATATTCTTGAAGATTTATCCCCTAGCTCACCAGCATGCTCTTGGTTCATGCTTACTTCACCATGTCCATCGTGCGATCACCTTCAGCCGTCCGCGGCCGTATTGACCAATGAGTGGTGCACAAGAGAAGCACAGAATAGGCAACACAACCAATGTTGGTTATTCGGTTTCCTTTTGGAAACGTAACGACTTTACTCATACAATCCATCTATATAAAGTAGGCCAACTGGAGGAGACATTCACGATCGAAAAAAGAGAGTTTGTATACACCTTAACCAACAGAGAAAAGAGACTACAATTTGGCAGCGAACTAATCAATATTGGTGCAGAAAGACAGTTGACAACAGGCGTACAACAGCACAGTACTTAATTAATGGCTGACAGACTTGACGTTTGGTGTTGGAGTAACCCCAGAGGGGAGTATGAACAAGATTTTAAAATATCTTGGACTGTTCCGTACTCACACTACGAGGTGTTCGTTGCTACATCACATACAACTTCACATTTTTGTTACATAACGTATGTCTTAAACGGAAGAATTCGTGGTGATCAGCACGCCAGTTCGTAGGCGTGTGATTAGTAGTCTGGTTTCGTTACTATTGTGATACACGTATACTTCATTTGGGCTTATATTGAGCGGATTTTCTTCGCCTAGCAAGATAATATTTTTGAATGAGATATCTCCTGTTTGGGACAGTAACACTGTACTGTCAGATCATGTAGGTTTTTTTTATCAAGCTGGTGTTTAGACGAATAAAGCTCCAAGGTTGAATCCGTCAGAGCACGTATTTTTTTGACTTAGAAAAACACCATGAGTCAAGACGATCAATCACCAACTAATCACAAGTGACTACGAACCACAGCAATTGTGTTGGACCTATCGACACGACAAATGTACACACCGGCCCTTCAAGTTTAGTCACCTGGTCTGATGCTAACACTAAAACAGCGGGCACGTGACGACAATCAGTCGTCCTGATTCTTATTAGATGAACAAACCAGGGTTGGACTATAAACGACTATACTTCTCAGTATAGGTGAATGAAAACAGACTGGAATTCGAAATGAAGCCACGTAGACTGTCACATGACAAAAGTTTGACTGTAAGGTATGCATCCGTTATTATGACCACACACTCCGGTTCCAGTCCGTTGTTGCTAGTATGAAAATCAGACCTTTATACACTGTAGGTACTACCTGCTGATGTTTATCGAATGAGAGAGGAGGTTTAGTCTAAAATCGAGCAAATCGAACTAAGTAAAAGTAACACTCCGTGACACTCCGACAACACTTACATAAGACATGGTTGCTATCAGTTCTCTAGACGTGTGATATGTGATGTTTTTGGAGAGGTCGTTTGTGTTTGGTAAGAGTGAATGCCTGGAGTTCGATCCGCTGTATCACTCAGATTGAGCTTTGGTCGCTTTACAGTAATCTGTCACACTGATGCAGTACAAGGCGTTTCTCTGCTTAGGACAGCCGATTCATTTCATGAAGTTGAGTGTGAAATGTGTAATACAAGTCTGATGATTTAGTGACGTAACCTCATGAATTCTGAACCCAGAAACCGACCGTGTAGTCATTTTATAAGCTGGTATCAAGAGAAAACAAATTTATACACGAATTAAACATAACACACAATTGACTTCAGCTGTCCCATTCCAATAGACTTTTCAGATAGCCCTTTCCTGAAAGAAGAATTATATTCCAGTTTCGCTTTTGTAGAACCCGTCACTATTGCATATCCTTGCCACGGCTGAGACTAGGACTGCGGCCACTTTTTCATATGTTTTCGATCATTCATTTTTGGGCTGGTGCAGTTACACTGAGGAGCGGTTAAGTTCAGCTCAAATATCGATCGGGCCCAGTACTGATACTAGTGATCGCTCATGTTATGATAGCCTAATTGGTCCGATACATCAAACTTTTAGATGCTGGCTGGTCAATTACAATAGGTTATAAGTAGTATCGGTATAACCAAACATCTAAATAATATCAGAAGGATATGTAACCAAAGTTTCATGTGAATAACAGACAAATAGAACGGGTGCACTTACAGCGAGGGTTCGGACAAAATACAGAGATTTAAGCCGTGAGTATGTTAGTGGAGTATTGGGTGGAATCCTACAAGATGGAAACACTGTGTAGTCCACGGAGCATTGTAGCTGTGGTTTGATCACCGGCGCGCGAGACCCAAATGAGTCGTGTTGACATGTTTCTTGTCAGCTCCGGTGAGGACACTCGGTTGAATCACGTGTCATAGGCTAATGTCCGAGATGAGGTTTGTTGTGTGTGTTGCCGTGTCTGGGTGCGTATGCGTGTGTGCACGTGATACCGACTACAACGGCGCTGACAAACTGAGTCGTTCGAAGTCACTGCGGGTGCATACGCGTAAGGATCACTCAGCGGTGGATGTGTGGGCATAACATTCAGGTCAAATATCACAGTAAGTCAGTCCAAGCATGTGACCTTCACCACACAACGGTGTGCTGCTACAAGCTCGTCCTTCGGCTGAACTGCACACGTCGGTTGTTTGTTTAGGTCATCTGATACCAGGTTAGGCGCACGACAGCAAGATGTCTGCTTATGTGTTCTGATCTCTGTGTTGGCGGGGCAACATCTTACCCGAACGATTTGAAAAATGACGGAACGGATGAAGAGCATTGAAAAAGCTATTGAAATGCAGAAATGTTAGCGTCAATCATTGACTATACTGGTGCAATATTCTGTCATGTTCACTACTGACGACCTCCGAGACGGAGTCAGGAGAGTAGCCGGGACATATGTGATGCGGGCTTTTCTTCACGAATGAATAAAAATTAGGACCCCTCAACCTAGACAACCGTGACTACAACACTGGTCACCGTTTTCCACTATGAGGAAATCATAACCGCAACAAAGTTCGGCCAACACAGTAGTCTATTCATTCAACCCTCTATGGTCAGGGGATGTCTCCGTAAGCATTGGCCTTTGTTCAGTGAATGAAATTTCGTTAGTGGATGCTTGTTTTAGGAAGGACTCTATGGGTGCGGATTACGTCAACGTTCAGGTGTCAAGCGTCGGAGGTTTAGTTGGTTGGTGCATGATTCGGAAACACGATTCTCTTAACGATCAGTCATCGAACGCTGTCGTATAGCATTTTTGAATTCACAAGACAAGCCCGTCTGTTTCGATGCTCGTGAGGGGGAATATGACATGATCATAGTATAGAAGGCTTTCGGATAGATTGCCACTTCTGTTCTGTTGTTAGTGACTTCAGTCTCCGTTCGTATACGAACACGGTGCGTCTGGCGGCTCTGAGGTACTAATGAGTTTAACTTAATCACGAATGAGCATGATTTCTTACTTATTTGGACTAAACGGTTATGAGTGGTTGTCAGTGGGATAATGATGAGGACAGTTAAAGCGGTTTTGACCGTTCTCCACACCATCTGAGCGCTCCACAGCTCTCCAGAATTCTGTAGCATCTATACAGATTAACGCTAGTATTCCAACAATGCTTAGATGCAACATCGAACGGTACGCTTGATTTAATGGCAACACTTATTCAGGGTCCAGTTATCTCCATTCTAATTGGAATCGATGAAGTATGGTACAGAGATGGTAGAGATATTAAGGACACTGAGCCGGTATTTCGGATTAATTAATCATCGTAAATCTTTTGGTAAAGCTGTATTCAGCCTTCGATTTTCGCTGTCAGTCATTCATTTTTATATATTGAGATATACATGCGATTGGGCTTCTGTTCTTATTTCAAATCAATCTTTTTTTAGTTCTGCATCTATGCAATCATTAAATTCCTCCATCCGTTTCATCTTGAAAGTTTTGTGTTCCCTCTTAAGGCTTCAGCACACTTCAGGTGCACAAAAGAATTTTGTTGACTCTAATCTGTGCCCTTCAAATGAATCCTCAGGAGCGATATTATTAACAGGACAGCAGTTTGTAGTTTTCTATTACTCCATTTTCTCTTCATCAACATCATAGACAGCAATAAACCAATGGTTTTGCTGATGCTTAACTGCGAAGCAACCAAGTAAAAATAACTACTGCTGGGAGTTAAAACTTATATCGTGGTATAGCTAACAGGAGATTATAAATGATATTCACAAATAATGATAAGCATCACAAATAGCAATAACTCAGTGATTTTTTCTGATGCTTGATTACCACAGCACCATCAAGAAAAAAACCTGATTAATAGGAACAGAAGGAATGGGGATAAGACCTACTCATTAAAACCAACTATGTATATGTCCAAACACTCAACATTAAGACATCTAAACCTTACACAACTATCCCCGATTCAACAATCCTCCAGCCACCTAAGTAAGATTCCAGTGAGGTCATAGTCTTGAAGTTTCTGTAGAGGAAAAGCTTTCGAAAAATAAAAACAGACTACAGCAATATGTAAGCCTTTGTCAGCCAATTTCATCCAGATGTTACGAACAGTCTGCAGGTTTGTGACATACAAACATTCACTAAGGAGACCAGTTTACGAGTTAATGTATTCTGAGGATAAGTTGGCATTTGACGAGTAACTTCCCCACAATGACTTAACGAATAAAGTTTTCGTGCATAATTCTATTCAGCTGCAGTTAATGAACCACTCAAGTTAACTACAATTCGATCGCCCCGTTTACTTACCATCAGGCGCTGAAATGTGCTACCTTGAGCCATTGACAGTAGTATTCAGAATGCCAGCTTTCGTTTTGTGTTACAGATTGACGCCTAATGGATGTGCACTTGGATTACCATCAACAGTGTAACATTGCTGATACAACTTCAGACTCATTGGTATCTCTGCGAGTGTCCGAATGCTTGGTGAATCGACCACATGGCCTAAAGCGAGCTTACTGACCCACAACAGCTTCATCACAACAGTGAACCGGACGGTCAGTCGAATAAGACTAACGGAAACACAGGAATATGGAATGTACTGTATGGTATTGTTGCTGAAATAACTCTAACTCTTCCGTTTGTATTTCAGGTGATTCTAAGCTGAGTTAATAGTTTCCAGGTTTTTCCATACGTTTTTAATCGTTTCGGTTTAAATGAATGATTAACAAGTGATTAAGTCGGTCTGGTGATGCCGTAGGCTTTTTCACGGTCCATGAAAATCGGTGCTGATTGGTACGACAGACACGGGCACCGGTTAGTAAATGAGCTCTGATTTGTAAAGTGAAATTCCATTTTGTTGTAATGCCTGCATCATTGAGTCAGCTAGGCGTACGGGCGATTTTTGCATTTCCGGAGAAAGAGGTAAGCCTGGCAGCCGTGGGTCCATACGACCATAGACTAATATCTAGACCCCCATTTTACAAGACAAGCAACCTAGGCCAACTGACCACGGTTTCAAGCCAATGACTCATCATGGTATGGTTTGACGCCTTGGCGGGTTGCCTGTCCGTCAACTGGGCCAGTGACTGTCTAGTTTGGTTGGGGCAGTTCGTGTCCCGCCTGGTCTGTGTTAGACAAACGAACAGATCACTGTGGCTGACAGACTGTAAACAGTGAGCAGAGCAGAGTTCCAAACATGACCTATTACAATGTCTGTCCAAGTTTCGGGAGAACAAACATGCACGTACCCTGTGTTCGTGACTTTTATGACATTTGGTAACCATCTATTGGTGGATAAGTTCAGGTTTCTTTGTTAGCCCTTGTATTTAGAGCTGAGTAGCAAATTACGGCGTGCTTAGTACGCCCAGGACTAAAAGGCCAACTTCAAAGGAGGTTGGGTTTGTGTCCACAGTTTAGATGTCTCTTTGCCATAGGTCTCCTTTTGCTCGTTTACCACAGTCATCGTTCTTTAGACCTACTGTTCTGAGCCACGAATATGCGTGGTGTAAAGATTGCTTATTAGGAAAACCAACACATGGGGTATGGGCTTCAACACAATAACAAACACTTACTTGCATATAACATTGATCCCAGAATATCACGGTTGCAGCCAGTTTCCGATGCCCATTTACGTATGCGCAGAGAACCGTTTCATGCTAAACTGTATTTCAATGTTTCTTCTTGTATTTACCCCCTCACCTTACTTCAATATCCAAACACACGCTCATGTCATACTATTGAGTAGTAGTGCGAGTAATAAGCCCAATTACTACTTCTGATTACACTAGCACTTCAACGACTAAATTGTATCTTGTTACTATCAAGTAGTGTATCACTCGCGTACAAAGGATTTTTACCAACACACGTCGATACTGATAGGTGCTGAACATAAAAGACAAACTGGCATGGTTGAAAATCAAAACGCTACAGCCTGGTTTGAGAAAAAGCCGAACTGCCAAATAACCTGTGGTAGATAGGAGAGGTCTACGGAGGTAGGTCGAACGTTACCAAAAGTTTGATGATTATGAATGTTCTCTGGAAGTGGACGTTTACGGACGATATACAACAGAGAGTACAGAAGGCTATCGAGACTGACAAAAGACAGCCTTTTTACATGTGGATTTAGACTGCATAATTCGTGTCAATTTTCGATTTCCAAGTTGGCATATTGAAGGGAGTTGGATATGATTGATTTATGCCACATGTGTTTTAGGTTTGCTATTTGCTCAGCGCTGCCAATAGGAATTCAAGATTTCAGCGGGAAATAGCACGTAGTTTATGACGATTAGATGCTAGATTGTTGTGTTTTGATACTTTTTGATTAATATCAGCAAACTCGCTAAACATTTAAATAACATCAAAAGAATGTATGGACAGATTGTACTGTTCAAGAAAAGTCAGTGCATTCACAGCAATAATTTGTGCTAAGTAATACAACACCGGAATATGTGATGTGTCAGCGAGGTGTTGGATGGTATCTTGTAAAGATCGACTTAAGGGAAAGAAACGCTATATAAGTCATGAAATATGGTAGCAGTGTCCGTTTATCGGTTCGAAAAAACCAGTTGATGTTCTCTTGTGTGGATGATCTCATCGTCTTATCACCCCGGACGAAACCACCGTGTTGAACCAGATGTCATTGGTAATCGCCCGAGATAATACTAGATATGTATGTGTAGCGACTATAACAAATGATATTTTTGATAGTCGCATTCACATGTACATTTTTGATGATCTTGGTTTTTTTTTTACATACTTTTGTTTTAGCCAAGCTATCCATTTTGTAATATCCGTCCCGAGGCTACAATCACAACTCGCTGTGTGCCTCGCTAGTTCGACGTGTTTTCTCTGTACACTGCTTTCCAGGGTCGATACAAATACACGATGGTCCACGCGCTGAGTCCTTGCTTTTCATTGTCGATTGGTTTTCGATAGTGACTATAGACTAGGTATTAATCTAATTAATCTAATGAGAGCGAAACTCGAGTCTAGTGCTTCTTTTCGAAATGGGCCGACTGGAAAGTCTATGGGAATGTGACAGCTGCGATCAATTGTGGGTGATGTTCAACTTGAAATAAACCAAATCCCCTACTACTCACCAGTAATGGGTATTAATCTGTTGGACCACTTCAAACATATGGGCAGGTGGATTTGTGCGTACGTGTGTGTGTGTGTGTGTGTGTGTACGCCAGACCTTTTCTGCTACCTTGGCTCGGTGGTCAGGCATGTGTGTTATTTTGATCTGGCGGGCTGTGCTGACTGTGATATCACTCGTTGCAAATTCAACCATTGGCCAAATGGGAGCAACCCGGTAAAAGGAAGATGCGTTCGTTGTGGATGGTGCTAGTGTGTTGTGTTTTGTTTGGGTTTGGTGGTTGTTTTTGTCTGACCTTATTTTGTTCGTATATGTGGCAGGTTTCTCTGTACAATATTATTATTCCTGTATACGTGTGCTGAATCTGTTGGGCTGTGACTATCAAGCCTGTACTAGGAGTTTGAACAGAATAGTCGGATGACACAGATTACGATATGAAATCATTTCACACACCCTAGTCAGTCGTAAACGTGTGACTAGCATGAAAACAAAATCAACAGGACTAATGAAACGGTCAAAAGTACGAATCGAACTGGATCGTGATTGACACTCACGGTCAAACCCACGGTAAACAAAGATTGACAGTCGGTTGTTTTTGTGCGTATTGAACCGGCTGATCAACAGTGCTTCAATATACTTGTGAAGTTGCGACCCGTGAG
The DNA here is from genome assembly GCA_013368495.1 of Paragonimus heterotremus. NCBI lineage: Eukaryota > Metazoa > Platyhelminthes > Trematoda > Plagiorchiida > Troglotrematidae > Paragonimus > Paragonimus heterotremus. Next base: position 15,103 of record LUCH01003389.1, read on the forward strand.
TGTTCATCAAGATCTTAAACGAAGAAGCGATATTGACATTGTGATCTGTAGTCGATAAGTGCTTTGTAATGGATGAAGCGGTGTTACGTCCTCGCTGCGTATCACTCATTGGCGGGTTAGACAGTGTAACTCTCAACCATTTTGGGATGTACTTCTTGGCCCTGGTTGATGCTGCTGTGTGTGTGTGTGTGTGTGTGTGTGTGTGTGTGTGTGTGTGTACGTCACACTTTTTCAGCTACCTTGGCGTGGTGGTCAGGCTTGTGTGTTGTTTTGATCCGGAGAGCTGTGCTGACTGCGAACGCGGTCGTTGCAGGTTCAACCATATCAGATTGGCGAAAGGGAAACAGCCAGACAAAAGGCAGATACGCCCGTTGTGAGGCATTCGTTGTGTATGGTGTCAGTGTGTTGTGTTTCGGTTCGGGTTGTTATTTTCTTTTTTGCCTTATCTGATTCTCTGTATGTGTGATTGATGTGTCTGTACAGTACTATCTCTATGTGAATGTACCGAATGTCTTGGGTTGTGACTGTCGAGCCTGTTCTGGATGGTTGATGCTGTTGCGTATGTGTGTGTGCGTGTGTGTCACCTGCTGCCTTGCGGTACAGGCTTTTGAGTCAAAGGCTTTGATTGAGGGCCTTAGTCGCTCTCCTCTCTAGCTCTCTCCCTAGCACCGTCTGTCGGGTGTCTGTTTCGCAGTCGCTGATCCCATCAACGCTTTGATGATAGGCGAACCGCACAGCATCAGACCTCGAATGCTGTCTATGCACCTGCGACTCGGTCGAGGTAAGTGTGCCAAATTTATGTGTCTACGGTCCGACTATGTGTCACGTGGATGATACAATTGACTGGTTCTATGATCAAATGTCCGCCACAATCCGGTCGGTGTCTCTGACTGATGGACTGTTTGTTTTGGGTGACTGGAACGCTCGGGTCGGGCGCAACTCTGTAGTTTGGCCGAAAGCTCTCGGAACGTACGGCATCGGATCTGTCAATAAGAACGATGATCGTGTGTTCTACCTGTGTGCTACTCACGAGTTGGTTATCACGAACACCCGATTCCAGCTGTATGCGAGCGACATTACAACGTGGACTCATCCACGAAGCGGTCATCATCACTTCCTTGGCTACGTGATTGTACGAGAACGCCATATTTGTGAAATGCGTATCACGCGAATGATGTGGGGCGTTTAATGTAGCACAAATCATAGGATGGTCAGGACTAAATTATTTATCCATGTAGGCAAGTCTGTCTATTGTAGATCTTCCGGACAACGCCAGAAGTTGGATATCAAGCGACTGGAAAACTGCGAGACGAAGACTGCTTTTCAGTGTGCAGTTGCCGCTCGTCTGCACGACGTTACTGCATCCACTACCTCTGAGGGTATGTGGCAGTTCATTAAGGAACGGATCACGACGGCAGCCACTGAGACGATTGGTGTCAAACGCCAGAAACATCCGGACTGGTTCGAGGACAACAACGCGGTTGTCGCCAAACTGGCGCGGGAGAAGAATACCGTGTTTGCTGTCTCCACAGTGGACCCGGGCAATGAAGTGAAGAAGGCGACATTCCGAAGTGTCCGCCGTCAACTTGCCGAGCGTGTTCACGGAATCAAGGACAACTGGTGAACGGAGCAGAGCAAGCGGATTCGGGGCTTCGCAGACCGTCGACAACATAATGAGTTCTACGATTCGCTCAAAGCGATATTCGGTCCACCTATTCAGTCTACTAAAGCATTGGTAGACGTGGACACCGGTTGTTCGTGCACCCAGTCAGAGGACATCATGAAAGTCTGGAGCAAACATTTTGGTAGCCTACTAAATCGTCCTGCCACCGTTGATTGGATGGCCGTGAACAGCCTGCCGCAGCAGGCAATCAAGCCTCCACTTGCTCTCGCTCCTGATTTACTGGAGTTGCAGAGGGCGATTGGTCAACTTCGCAATGGTAAGGCTGCAGGTGAAGATGGATTGCTAGGCGAAATCCTGAAGAATGGTGGGCTGGCGTGCACTGCTCTAGCTGGTTCACTTCATCTGGGAGCATGAGGTGATGCCACAGGATTTCAAGGATGTTGTGATAGTATCTTCGTTTGAAGGTAGGAGTAGCAAGCAATGCTCCGACAGTTATCGGGGCATCAGTCTGCTGAGCTGCGCAGGCAACGTGCATGCGAAAATCCTTTTGAACTGGCTGAATACGGATATCTTGGAGGCCAATGTTCCTGAGGAGCAATGTGGGTTCCGGGCGAATCGGAGACGATCGACCTGGTGTTCGCTGCTCGACAGCTTCAGGAGAAGTGCCGGGAACGGAACCAATCCCTGTATGCCCTCTTCGTAGACTTCACCAAGGCGTTCGATTCCGTGAGCCGCGAGGCGTTGTGGACGGTGCTTGGTAAGTTTGGATGTCCAGGTAAGTTTGTCAATTTGATTAGATTGTTGCATTTGGGCATGAGAGCGAAGGTGCAATCGTGTGGATCAACCTCTGATGATTTTGAGATTGCGACCGGCGTGAAGCAGGGTTGTGTCCTGGCTCCATCCCTATTTAGTTTATATTTGACTGCCATGTTAACAGTTGCTTTTCCTGACTCTGTGGAGGACGGCGTTGAGGTAGAGTACCGGACGGATGGGCGCCTGCTTAATATTCGACGTTTCGGCGCACCAACCCGGTTACATACCTCACTGGTGCGCATGCTTCTGTTCGCAGATGACAGCGCGCTGTTCGTACATAGCGAGGACGAACTACAGCGATTGGCCACGGCTTTCGCGACCGCGACATCCAAGTTTGGACTGGATATCAACACAAGTAAGACATTGTCTTTCTTTCAGCTTTCTCTTATCTATACATCTTCACCCCAAATTCGAGTTAATGGAGTCGTTGTTGATAGCTGCCCGAATTTTCGCTACCTTGGAAGCACTCTGTCCACCGATCTGTCTGTGGACCGCGAGTTGAGAGCTCGTGTGGCAAAGGCTAGTACTGCTTTCGGACGTCTTGAAAGACGTGTTTGGAAGAACCACAGCCTGAAGCCGAGCACTAAGCTGTTTGTCTACCGCTCAATAGTGTTGTCTATACTGCTGTACGGCAGTGAAACGTGGACATTGTGTCAGCGGAACGTGCGCTATCTGAGCCGCTTTCATTTGCAATGTCTAAGACGCATCTTGGATATTCGGTGGTCGGACATGATTCCGAACACTGAGGTACTGCGGCGATCGGATATGAAAGGGATGGAAGCCATGCTGATGTTGAATCAGCTTCGTTGGCTGGGTCACGTCCGTCGGATGGGTGATGACCGTCTTCCGAAGCAGGTGCTGTATGGACAACTGAGAACATGTGAGCGAAATCCTGGTGGTCAGAAGCTGAGATACCAAGATTCTGTTCAGGTAAGTCTTCCACGTAGTAAAATTGATTTTGATGTTGGGAAGACTTGGCGTTGAACCGGACTGCTTGGAGGAATACAATTCGGACGGGCGTCCGCGAGTTGAGCGGGCAGTTATTGTGCGGCCGAGAACGAAAGCGTGCGGTACGCAAAGGAACCATCGGTGCCATAGGTCGTGGTGACATGACTATATGGCGTTGCGATGTGTGCGGCCGCGAATGCGCTGGTCGTTCGGGATTAGTAGGTCGCCAGCCTACTCATAGTGCACCGTCGGCTAGAAGACGACGAGTACGTTAGGCTCAGGTACGTCATATCAGTTTTTCCATTCTACTTATTGAATCGACCAAGATTATAGTCTTTTGACAACTGATCTGCTCCTCTTTTCAGAAACTTGGGTATCTGTTATCTTCTATCTACTCTTTCTTGAGCTTTGTTGGTATGTTGAATGATGAATCGTCTGTCTGATCTTTTCGTAATTCAACTTCGAGTTTTGTTTTTCAACTTTGTTCTCTCTGGAATGCTCTAGTATGCACTCGTATACTGAAATGCTTCTCTCTCACTGTTTATTTTCCGAGAGATGAGGATTTCCTTTTCGTGCTAGCCATTCAATTGGCTAACCAGCATTGGCCAGCTGGACACAAAGGCTTCACTCACACACCTACTGGTCTTATTCCTTCGGGTTTATACCAGATGCGTGGTGTGTGAGTGGAACCGCCAGTGGTGCAGCGCAAGCCATCTGTGGTGATGGTTTAAGGCGCAGGTGTCGTTTGGCTTTGGTCACTGTGATAGGGTGATCCGTTTTGGATGGCGCCAACCATGTGTATGTGCATGTGCCTGACACTGACTTCGCTATTGTCCGCAACTAAAGGGTTTAGTGCTACTTTCAAAAGCGGCTGACTGAACAGTCTTTGAGAATGCGGCAGCTGCGATCATTTGTGAGTGATGTTCAATCTCCACTTACTGATAGAATTTGACTGAGGTAACTGCGGGTGCAAACATGTGATAATCGTTCAGGTTTACATCCTGGTCGCATATCATGGTGAGCCAAGCTAAACATATGACCAGTCCATTTTTCAACGCTACGGACACAAAGGATGATGAGGCTGATCAAACAGTGATTGCGTTAAAAAAGGACCCAAATTTGCTGCACCCTTTCCCCAGTCTGGGTTGTTCAGAATGGTGATAGATCTTAATGCTTATGGGGAGTTCCATAGACAAATAAGTAAAGAGTATCCGCAACCCAGAGAGAGTAAATTAAGGGAGAATTATACCCCTCGACAACTTAAAGACTACCCATTCACAACCACATTTGACATGGAAACTTAATGAGGTAAAATGATAATCTCTCTCAGCAATGGGCGATACTATGCCGTGTCTTTAAGAATAGTCCGCTGGAATACGGGATTATCAGACACGAACTCCGTTCACCTTACGTGGGGTTTTAGTACATAAGATCGAGAATTTCTGACAACTACTCCATCTGGCAAGCCTAAAATGGTTTTGAGAAAGACAATCTGACATGCCAATAGAACCAATACATTTGAAGTGTTCAGGAACACGGTTCATGTCTGTTGTTGTGTTCACTAAAGCAGATTAAACAGAAGCGTCGACTATCTCAAACAATGTAGTTCTACATTGTTCTGATCCTGACTTCCTTCCGGATAGAACTGGATAGAAAGTTACACATAAGGACTCTTGCAAACTTCCACGTTCGTCAGAATATTCTACCCGCGGAGGTAAGCATTTCGGCGGGTTGTTAGACACTACAGAAATACTGTACGACTACTCGACCCTTTAACAAGAGAGGTTCTGTTGGTCAATTTAAAAAAGGCTTCGTCAGAACACTGATAGAAAGCGTGGGACGTATTTGCTACAATAACAGTCTAGAATAGGCTGCAGATATAATACAAACTACTTATGTTAGCAACGGCTGCCCGCTAAAATTGATTGGGAAAGACGGTGTAGACTGAGTAAAAATGACAACTTTTGTCACAGCACTAAAAGTGAAGGACTTTCAATTCGTATTTCACAAGAGTGACGATAGTTTCATCATGAATGAGTATCGCTTGTGCGATGCTATTGCAGGAGTTTATTTCACCGCAACGATAACCATTTTCTGTTCAATTAGACGGCTGTCCGTCCTCATTTCAGGGCTCAGTTGCATCTCTTTACTAAATCTGAGTTAACTAAACACTGTCATTGGGACTGTGGAACAACATATTTCGGTCTCATGGAGAACCGTCTGAGCTGGACGAACACTTGTCAAAATGCTCACTGAACCCACGTGTCTGCATACTTACAGTTCGATCACAAAGCATCTTCTAGTGTGGTAATCCAAACTTTGAAGATAGCCGTTTTCAGACCACAACAAGCTATATTTCCCAGTCCACCAATTATAACCACCAAACTACAGCCGATCGTGAGTGTCCTGATTGCCTGATACAATTGGTCCAGAAGCTGTCAGTCAGGAGAGCCATCCGCAATTCAAGTAACTAAAAAACTTAATGTGCTGGTACAACACTGTTTCGCCTCATCTAATGGACTGTTTTATATGTTGGCATTCATAAAATTGCTGGTGACTCAGAATAACATAGTCACTGTAGCCGCTGCTCCCGGTCTTCCATTTCTACAGCCTGGAGGCTAACATTGGGTAACAGCTAGCTCATTAAATGGCGTTAATTCTACAAGTTTCATTACTACAGCTTGACTCTGGACATGCAATCCACTTGGATGTATTTTGTGTGACCAACCGCTTGGCACGCGCGTTTACTACGTTTCATTGAAATTACGTCCATCTGGAAACACAAACCAACCTTGCGCGTTCAGAAGGAGTTCATATCAATTGTGCCTTTTGTGAGACAACCCAGTTGTTGGACTATTCTAGGTCAATTTTTTGTGTATTGTATATTCCATGTTTTCGACATTATAAAAGCTGAATGAGACGCTACGGAAAGTGTGGCCGCCATAAATGTTGCTTTGTCAGTATCGCTCGCTTTGTTCAACTTAATCTCTCTGTTGGGGCGCTAAACACTTATGTGGTACCAAATCGGTTAGTTTACATCGTCATAGTGTAACGTTAATAAAGCAACAAAGCAATCTGCAGGTCACATGTGTATCATTCACGTGTCAGTTGGTTCACCTGCAGATCACGACTTGTTCAGCCCGGCGGCCTCGATGTTGACTAAGCGATGGCTCATATCCGGTTTTTGAAACATCTGACGCCTAAGTGACCGGCTAACGGTAGGTCAGTGTATCAACCCGAAGACACTATAGCAACAGGGAATCCCCATATAGTTTTGCCGTGACTTTTTTATAGTGTTGTCTAGAGTTTATTTTCAAACAAAAACCAACCCATAGCTTTTCTGTAACACTGGCTCGTTTGGTGTTGAAAGTAGTTGCTGTCGCGTTGTCAGTAGGGCCAACAATGTTGTAGGGTTAGGTGGTTGTATGATCTTGTCACGTGGCGTAGGACTGCTCGAGCGAGATAAAGGTCAGTTTGTGCGTTCCCGTCAGTGTGTTGATCGGACAAATATTTGTTGGATGATGACTGATACTCGTAATGAGGGCGTTTTTGGGTATACATAAAAGACATTAGATGTAGGGAAGAACACAGACATGAAACAGATCAATAACGAACACTGAAGCAATCGAAGTGGCACACGGATACAACCGAGAAACACAATCAAGCGGTCTACAATGAAGACAAACACAGCTAGACAAGTGTGAACATCTAGTGCTCCGTGAAAGAACATTAGAGGAGTTTGAAGAACGCAAATATTGTCATGTAAGTTGTACGGTGAAGCATAACTTCGTTGTTTTCATTTACATAAGCGAAATGAAGTACAGGCAATTGGACGTGTGAGCACCTGTGGTTTGCAGTATGTTAACAGCACAATAAGGTCACTCAGCACCCGGATCTTGCAGCACCTCCTCAAATGGCTTCTGCGTGTCAAAGTCGAACAACAAGCAGCTCAATTATCAAACATTTACAAGAATATGGTCACCGAGTAGACCTCGTTGAAGCATTCTATGTTATCTGTCAGACAATGAACAACCACGCTTTAACGTTTTCCGAAGCGCCTGCAATACACTGTATGAAACCATCGTTGTGTTCAGAAATAGACGTGTAGTGACCAACGGCCGTGTGGATTCTCCAGGGATATTGGCTGCAGCTTTGTTTTGTCGCTTGTCTGTTCTGTACACATGCTTCTTTGTATGTCCGTCATAAGAACTCAATGCCACTTTCCTCACTCGTGCAATTAATTGTACGCAGCAAATGTTCGTCTTTTTCCTAACGACTAATTTAATAATCTGTTCTCTAAAGTCGTTCTGTGTGTTGTTCACAGAACTCGAAGTTTCTACGCACTTTTTCCTTAGCGCTGTTTTGAGTGCCGCCGAGTGGGTTGGAGCCAATTTCGCGTCCTTTTCCGTCCTCATCTTGGTTTTTGCCATTGGTCCCACACTAGGCTAGAGCTAACTACTCATCATACTTTCAGACGTTGTTAGAAACGTACAGTTTGTTTCCAAAACCTGCCACGTTCTTTTAGTTCGATAACCGTTGAGGCTTCGTTCCGACTACTCTTCAGGAAAGACGTTCTACGTTGTTCATGTTTGATGGTCGAGCGCACACCCACTTGTCCACTACAGATGATCATGGGTTTATTGCTATACAGATAATAGGTTATATAGATTGAATATTTTTCCTACTCTTATTGTGTTATTCTTATTCTCAGTTTCCATCTTACACATGTCTTGTCATCTCATCTCCCGCAACTTGCAGCTCTATCTGTTATCGTTATTCGATCAGGTGACTGAATGATGATTGATCACTTTAAAATTTTGCCGTTTCTTGTACAACTGTTTTTACTTCATTTCGCATACGTACTTAAAAGGAGAGAACGTACTGATGCGTAGGAATACATCTTACATGACGATCTTTGCGTCCTTCAAATTTATTTCGGCACGAAACCGTTTCAGATTATGGAAGTTGACAAAAGAGCTCTAAAACCGTTGACCATCGCATATGAACCGACCGAGTAAAGTGATGAACATCTCAAGCGCACCAGTTGTGACCACATAGTTTAACGACACGTTTCAGAGTGAACAGAACCTAACTGGGATGAATTTCAGTTCACCCGGTGGTGTACCTTAATAGCTCCGTTTAAAAATCAAAAAGTGGTCAGAAAAATTACCGTATTTTTGTTTTATTAGTCATTGCTCGCAACAAGACTGTCTCAGACAAGTATTTTCTAGATAGTGTTATAATATTCAGCTTATAATAAAAGTCAACTACTACGCATCTCATCCATGTAATGAATGAGCTCTATGAAGAGAACTTTCCACGATAAAGACAAAAAGCGCGTATTTGTGGTTTTCTAATCGCATGACCTGTGCACATAAAAGCAAGTATTGTTAGTTAGCGATAAAATGTGAATCGGCCTACAACAGTTGCTCGTTATGTAGTTTACACTCGACAACGTACTGCAATAACCTCTACGCGGAAGGGTGGTGATACGAGGCCATTTAAAACTGTAACTACTTTAAGGGTTATAAACAGCACGTAATTTTGAAAGGTCACGTGGGCGTCAGTCAGAAATAAACCACATCACATAAAAGTGACCTCTGGGACCATTACAATTCATTTGCCAATAGTGGCTAGCAAAGATCCCCAAACAAACATTTTTTGTGCCATACATCCAGAAGACTATAGCATTAATCTAGTATGTGCTTTCATTATCAGTTCAACACCAACTCATGTAAGTCTCGGTGATCAAACTAATAAATAAAATTATGAGTAATTTACATTAAAGTATTTACCGCTAGAACAGGCCTTCCTAACACCCATAGAGTGTGACGCGTATCTTTTCTAGCAGTCATATGTAACAGGATCTTAGCCAACAACAGGACACGCAAATCCTACTAAGACTTAAGTGTGAGGCACATTTTCTTAGTGTTTATTGACCATTATAACATAATTATATACTGAAAACCTAACTTTCGATTAAAATTGTTTCTTTAGTATCACTACGACCTCCTTCATCCATGTGCCCAAACCTACCACGTTACACTGCAAAACATCCAAATCAGTCGCAAAAAGCAGGCTTTCCGGAAAGGTTAATGTCCTCCGTATAAAAATGCATCCCTTACCACACTTGTTTGTGTTATGAAATAAAATTACGTTAAGCCTGTTTTCTTATGTCTCTTGACCTTCAGTCAAATGTGAGCAGAAGAGTCACTGGTCTGGAAGGGTTCGCATGTGCGCACGTGCCATTCAAGTTTTATTCTGATTGTCTCGTGCCAGTTCACGTTTTGTCATTCGGGTTAGTATATCTGTTCTGTTCCCAGTAGTATTGTAGTACTACGGTAGCATTGGTTATTTGGTACATGAGTGTATCTCGTTTTAGTTTACTATCGTAGTATCTCATTCCTGGCTGTATACCACTTCTGTGCAGTGTTATAGTAGCCGACCAACTGTTGTATCTCATTCTTAGCAGTAAACTTATGACTAAATTAAAAAGCCGTGTAGAGCGGGTATTCTTAGTCTAACTCAATAATCCTCAGGACGTTAATAGCTTGTTACAAGCCACCCTAGTTGTCAGTACGGGGACTGTAGGTAACTCAACCCAGTCTCATTGTGATAATCTTGGAATGTAGTACAATAACCGGTGTTCCAAACTGATGAGTGTTGCTGTAACGTTGTATAGATATAATAAACAGGTGATTTAGGTGTGTTCGCACTGGTATTCATCGGTTGAAGTTTCTACAGGAATGTCGCTTAATTCCAGTGGCTACTGAAGTCTTGATGGAACCAGGTGTCAACAGTTTCAGTAAAACGACAGGAATATATAATAGAAGAAACACTTACAAGTTGACGGGAAAGGACAGCCAATATAAAATTGAGGGTCGCCGAGCCATTAGATGAAACTCTGAAACGGCAGTAGGGAGATCTCGAAGTGTTGTGAACGAAGAACACGGATGGAGCAAGGAAAGCAATACATGGGTTATGCGTTTCAACATGACAACAAACAAAAATACTCACCTACGTACGGTACTGGGCCCAGAACGCCACGGTTACCATAGAGGCCAATGCTCAGTTCCTTTACATACCAAGAACCATTTCATGCGATGCTGCACTCCGATGTTTTTTCTTGTATTTTTCCCGCGGTTACTTCAATACTTTGGCTCCACTACCGAATGGCAGTGGTGTGAATAGTACAGCACGGTCAATCCACCTCACTACATATGTACTGTGACTATCAACAATAAAGGCCTAGAGTTGTGGTCCAAAAACGCGGATGGCATAAGGGTTGTTTATTCGACAGAGCAACACACGGGTTAAGCATCTAAACAAAACCAGGTAAAAAAACCACTAATTTGCACGCGGTATTCGGCCTCAGACCGTCTCGGCTGCCATAGACGTCAATGCTCAGTTCCATTAGGTAGCAAACATCATTATGGGCTTTGCTGCACTTTGATGATCCTTCTTGCATTTTTCCTGTGGCTTGTACAATGTCAAAATATGTGCTCTGGCCGTACTACTGAATAGCCTCGATATGAGTAGTATAATACGATCGTTCAACACCATCGTACTTCTCCCCCAGTAAAGATTGTTCCAATTACAGCAAAAGCGGTTCAGGTTTTCTACGCTGTCTTGACGATCGGCGTACTGGCCCCGGGGACGTCGCTGCTCCTGGCGTACACTCGCTTCCGCTCGGTGTGTCGTACCGTTTGCGAAACTGGCTTCCGTGCACTCGATATTGATTCCTATCATTCTTGATCAGATACACTGGCCCGCGGCGGTCCACTACCACATAAGGTCCTCTCTACCTCGCCAGGAACTTCCTCGATCCGGGTCCTGTTGCGCCTGGACTCCGTCTGTCTCAGTATTTAACCTTGGGACCAATTTCAAATACCGCATTTCAATCCGACAACCTCGCGGTTGACTGCTCCTTAGAAACTTCTTGTGCGTTCGACAAGTTTTGGTTGGCCACTCGTCGAGCTTCTGCTAATTCACGTATTCTCATCCGCCAGTTTCCCCATAAACCAATCTCCTGATCCACTGGCAGGCGTGGCACGCACTCGTACATTAGCTCGAACGGCGATTTCTTCGTTGTTCCTTGAGGCTAACAGCGGTGGGCCAACAGAATCAGTGGTAGTTTTTCCTCCCAGCTCCCCCCTTTCACCGCCAACCATTCCTTGATTGTGCGATTGTTTCGTTCCGTCAGTCCATTTGATTGAGGATGGTATGGCGTTGTGCGAATTTCCCTGATTCCCAAACGTTCCAAGCAGTTGCGAAACTTTTCACTTTCGAATCAGGGACCTTGATCAATCAATATGTTTCGCGGTATTCCATGAATTGTGTAACAGAGCGTGCTGCTGTGTTGTCGGCGCCGTTTTAATTATCGTTTGTGTAAGTCGTGTACATAATTTACTGAGCCTCTGGCTCATGATTGTTTGTGTTTTTTTTTTACAGGACTGTTGTTGAAACCCCTTACTTCGGAAGAACGCTGTACCCCGGTGTCTCCACTTCACCTCAGAGTTGGTCCGTAAGTGTAACGGACAATCAGAATGTAGACAGCCGGCTTGTGTGTTACAAATTAAATAGGTATTCGAATGATAGCAATTTTTAACGCTAAACCTTGTCATGACCGACTCGAGGAGCTAGAGTTGCACTCCGTAGGGAAGAGGAGGTTGAAAGGAAAGCCGAGTCAGATCTTCAGAATTCTGTAAGACACGTGTGACATGTTTGAACAAGTGGACTAGGATGATGTTACTAAAAGTCTTAGTCACCGGTTGAAGGATACCAAAGCTTGTTTAGACTTAGAGGCAAATTTGTTCAGCCAGAGAGTAGCGAACACGTGGAACAATCTTTCCTAAGGAGACATTTGTGGAGATATCAGTGTCCTTTATAACAGGCCCGGGTAGTGTTTGGCCGGAGACCTTTCGAGATCTTCCATAACAGTTAGCCAACACCACAACAGGTAGCGCAGATCGGCAGGGTATATACATGGAAATTTTCATTATCTGTTTTCAATTTTGCGTAGTTAACAATAGAATAACTTTGAAGTAGCTGATTAAATGGAGTAGAGTTCCAACAAAAATGTTTCATATTACATTGTTGCTAGAATAGTGACCATTTAACTTTCATATCTGGGATCCCGATCCCGATAAAAGACTTACAAACCTTGCGAGATATCCAGACTATATGCTTTGAGCTAGCCCCAAAAGCGCACGTTCTCATATATGTACATAGGAGTTCGCAATCTACAGAGTCGGAAGATTGTCCTTAGGAAAAGCATTGATTCGGAAACGGAGATGAGTAGTGGTGGGTGATTACAACACCATCGAACTTAACTGGTTTCAGAATTCCCCGAAATGAGGGAAAGCCATCGGCTACGATCCGTCACCTTTGTATACGTGTCTGGGCCACCTGTGGGCCCCAAACTCGTACTAAGACTTTAGCTGTGTTCTGAATGGTCGTGCCTTCAGCGACCAACGGCCCATTCGTCCATGCACCCGAATAGAAACAGATCAGTCACTATCCGCTTTGTAGCATATACACGAGCAGGTCAGGTTTGAGCGTTGGCATCAACCCCCTAATCTAGACCTAATCGTAACACCGTTTGAAGGAGACATCGTACAGGTCACTTTATCAGAACTATAGATCAAGATGTTCAGGTTGTAGACATTTTCGAGGAATGATTTTCTCTACGTACAGGTGCGGTGAAACCGGAATATCGGTATTGGGCATGTTCCATGAGGAAGGATGCAATAATCTATAATTCTAGAGGAGGAGACAGAACAGACACTAAATTCATTGAGGGTTAACAAGACAACAGGTCCAGATGGCATGCATGCTATGCTAAAAATGATGAACCAGGTTATCTCTTATCGAGTTGTTTATCACTGTTGTAGAGAAAGGGGTTGTTCAGGTCGCTGGAAGTTAGGTACAATAATCCCGATAAACAAGAAAGGCAGCCGTGGCAAAATAAATAACTGTCGCCTCATCAGCATGATAATCGAAACTTGCGAACTGTTGGAATGTATTCTCATGAGCTACAGCTGTGATTTCCTAGTCAAAAACAATTTGGTGAATACGGACCAACATGGGTTCCTAATAGGGAATTCCTGTCTATCAAACCTACTTAACTGTTAAAGTAAACTCAAGTATGCTTTAGGCTAAAGGAAGAGAATGAGTGTGGGATACCTAGATTTTGAAAAACCTATTGTTATCAAAAATGTAGTCTAGTGAGGAGTAACGATCATACGATACTACTCATGCCACTACTATTCAGTAGCGGGGGCAAGAGCATATATTTTGTCATTGCAGCAGCCGCAGGAAAAAACACAACAAGAAACATCGGAGTGCAGCATCACATGAAATGGTTCCTGGTACGTAAAGGGACGTAAAGAAACTGAGCATTGACGCTTGTGGCAATCGTGCCGTTCTGGGCCCAGCACCATACACAGATTAGTGTTTTTGTTTGCTGTCTTGTTGAAACGCATAACCCACGTGTTGCTTTCCTGAATAAACAACCCTTGCGTCATCCGCGTTCTTGGCTCACAACAGGAGATGTACAGAATGGTACCAAAAGTAGGCGCTGACGTGGAGGGGGTTCTTGAGAATGGATGTATGCAAGCACGTATCAAGGAAGCCTCATCTATAATGAGTTATTTATTAATCGGTGTGTCTCATGGTAGTGTGATAGGTCCTTTCCTATTCCTCATCTATGTTACTTAGCTAACAATCAATTTACGACCTGATTGCTCACTGTTTGCATGTAGTTTGAGGTTAGTAGTCTCACTAGTGGATGGTAGTTAACTACAGTGGGCTCAAGACAGGATTGGGGAACAGTTGTACCAGCGGGACCTTCCTCGGAATAAAACGAAATCCCAGCATCTATGAAATGGAGGAGTGAAGATAGTTGGTGATCTAACATTGTTGGAGAGACATTGAGAGATGGTCAGCTAGATTTTAAAAAATTTAGGTAACCATTGGCGCAATGGAAACCGGTTAAAAAGGACATTATGCGCTCCTACAGAAGCGGCCAGGAATAAGAAAGACGAGATGTGGATCTCCCTCTTCTGTGCTTTCGTGTGACTTCATCTGGTGAACTGTGTACAAAATTGGGCACCATACTTCAAAAAGAACGTGGAGCTACCGGTAAAGTTACAGATGCTGTCAACTCATTCGGTGTACCGGTTTCGTGAGGTAACGGATTGGAATAGATTTGGGAGGCTTGGATTGCTCATTCTAAATCGGATGAGACTCAGAGGGGACCTGTTCAAAATGTACATGGTGTCAGTGGAAATCTCAAGAATTCCCACGTGCCTTATAGAGAAAAGACAGAGTTGTGAGAGCAAACGGGGGGCGGATTATGATTCTTGGCTGCCGGACTGAACTGAGAAGGATATTTTCCTGTCAAACAATGGCAAACCGATGGAATAGATTGTCTATGAAGATGTCAAACTGCTAATAGTTGGATTCCTTAAACTTTCCAGTCGGCTGGAAAGTCTATGGGAACGCGACAGCTCCGATCAATTATGGGTGATGTTCAACCTACATGAAAAACAAAATCTCCTACTACTCATCAGAGAAGGGTTATGTTGACCTTACGTCCCAGATTGGGATCAATGCCATCAAGCCCACGTTTGCCACCACTTAAACGTCTTGACTGTGATTTGCCCTCCCGCTAGTATGTGGATGCCATCATAAGTAACGTGTATTACAGTAACCATTTGATAATCTTACCATGATTAGTGTTGCCCTTCTCTTGTTCATACGCATTACTTTGGTAATCAGGACAGCTTGTTATAATTATAAAACAGATATCTAAAAATCCATGAGTTCCCGTCCCACGTGGGACAGTCGTAGTTCTCGGTGTAAGTACTGTGGACGTTCGAGCAGCACCAGCAGTTTTCGTTCTGTGCAAAATGAACTTTTAACTTGTGCCTTTTGGTCTGGTAACAGTGAACAAACTGAATCTCCAGTAAGTGCCAACAGGAAGCATAGTGATCATTTGCTACTCTTTTGATAATCCGGTACGATCTTTTAGTAACTCAAGGGGAAGCCGCAAAAATACAGATGACCTTGACAAACGAAGCAGTTCTGTTTCAGCCTGATGCACGTGGTGGATCCGTCGAGCTTGTGTCTTCTTTAGACCAAGAGAAAAAAGTAGGCATGACCGCGTCTCGTCCAACACAAATTCACTTCTCACGCTTGCGGTGTTTGTGCGTTGTTAGCGTATGAGCGTCTGTAAGGTAAATCTACACTTTTCGTGTTGTCACAGGATAGCTCAGACTTTCCGGATGCTCGTTTTCTGTACCCTGCATGACGTAGATGAACGTGGGTCAGACACGCAGCACAGACTGTGAATGGCAGGGCGGCGGCTATGCGTTCCAGAATGGAATCACGTGACTCGTGCATGCGCCAGACAATCACGTGTCCATCTGCGGCGGACTGTACGACAGTCCGAACACTGGTCAGTGCGGTTGCAGAGTCGCGCAACTTGACAGCGCAGCCACGTGCAGCTGGTGTCTATTGTGGCTAGTCTAGCTTCACAACGTTCTGTAATGTGTCGTCTGATAAACGGTTCTTAACCAACCGTGGGTACAACGTCAAGAAACGTCACTGGAATTTAGACTTAGACGATCATAGAAAAAGTGCCGCTTTAAAAATGCAGATAGTCAGATCGACTGCTTAGACATTCTAGTGTTAATGAGTGGCAAGATGTGCGTTGAATTTTTGTCAGTTTGCCTCTGTGTTTGACACTCAACCCAAGTTAGTGATTTTACACCCAAACAACGTAGCTTCAGCATTATGACACGCGCAAATTCAGTATGCTGAACAGTAATTTGGGCAAACTCCCTGTACGAGGTATAGAATAAAATAAATTATCAGATGGAACGAGGGGACAGTTCTGTTGATGTTTTAGTTTAGTCGCGCACAGAGCGAGTAAGATATGGAATATGCGATACGATGTGTTGGCGCATGGTAATAAAGAGAAGCAGATGAATCTGAAATATAACCGAAAAATCCAAATGCAAGGGATAAAAGGCATCAGAGAGAAATAGAGAGTTTTGTTTCCAAATCGATCGCAAACACATGAAAAGATGAATGTTGAATGCTACTAATTGTATAGGGGAAAGTTTACAGATTTCGGTAAGATTTCTCAATAATCAACAAGAGGACCTGTAGAAATAACTAGGTACTTAGTACAACAAGTGCAGGAGGATGTAAGCATACACAAACTGGACGATTAGCTTCTGAATGATTGACGAATTCTTCAACCGATTCGCGTGAACTGTCAGGAGTGTAACTCAACCGAATATACAGTGAAGACTTGTAGACCAATTAGACCGACAATTGGGAGGAGAGCTAAATACATTACTCAATTGTAATAGAATAGTTGGGCTGCATCTATGTGAAAGGTGAGAAAAGTTTTTGTGCGTACGTGTACTAAATTAACATTTTCCTGGGTATGCGTAACGACTACCAGACACGAAATAAAAATACGAATAATTGCGGAAGACCGAAATTATACTATACGACAATTACAATAGGTCTCGGTCTGCGGTAAACGACACCGATACGCGGAAGCAACTAGGAGGGTTGAGGATCCGACCGTCGAACGCGCAAGCAACCCGGAATAAAGTACATGGCGCCATTGGCGTACATAGGCCGATAAGCATGTAAACAAACAAACGCGATCGCATGCAGCAGGCAGATAAAGACCCTTAAGATCCTATGTACAATGTGAACTAAGATTTTGGGAAGGATTTTACACATCGTACAGTAGACAGACCGGGGTTATCTCCATGTCACTACAGAGTGGTGAAATGATTGAGGTGATGACGAACAAGACGATACAGTCTGATGCTTATTAGGAATGAACAGCAAAGTTCCAGACCAAGGTCAATGAAGGGCCTGTACAAAGCAGTCTGCAAGCGGTCACCCCCCAGTGATTGATTTGGTACGTCTCCTGTGAAAGTGTTGGATAGACCCGTCTGAGCTTCAGCATTGCAATTGGGTGTTGAAAGTAGTTCAGAGTAATTTACGCACAGCCATCGACTAAGTGAGATAATGTGTTTCTGTAGCTGGCTGCTGACGAATCTCAAGTCTGTCGGTTGATACATGAGGCGATGAGCTGTGTTACGTCTCCAGCAGCAAATGCAACTCAACAGGTTTACCGGAATGTTGGAATTTTCACTATCAATAGTGAGATGGTCTGAACCGGAAAACCTAGACGTAAAAGAGAGGGCAGGCGAAGACGCACCACTGAACAAAAGCACCGACACTTATAACAGTTAACTAGCGCCGAAACCTTCATGCTAATCGGAACACTCTCTATGAACAACACACTGTGATCGTAACAGTTTCGCTTTGGTAGAATAGAGGGCAGGTTCTACTTGATCCCTAAAGGTAATTCAATAGATGACAAATTTATTCATATGTATATTCGGAAGGACCGTATGTTGAAAGTTGCTTTTCATGAAAGCCGTGTATTCTTTTTTGCGTCTTTTGTGAATATTTTTGGTTAACTGAACACACGGGATCCAAGGCTGCAAGTGGAGAGAATAATTATAATTCGATACATCTCCACTATCACTGCAACTATACGGAAGTTTGAAAACTAATACATTAGATTATTCACAAGGTTTGTGGGTAGCAAGTTGTCTGAGCAAGTACTTTAAGAATAACTTCTCCCGGTTCGCTGTAGTTCAGAACTCTGGCTCGTTAACGACAAGGTTGCAAAAAGTCTCATTTTGATTGATCGTCGTTGTCTTCCTCAGTTAGCCGGCAACATTTGGGATGATCGAGTAGGCAACGGGGCCGTTCATTAACACCTGTTTTGGAGGGAGATTGGGACACTTTATCAATTGGTTGAATAATGTAATAACATCTCCTCTGGCTATATCACTTCTCTATGTCTGTATAACATCAGCTGTCGCAACAGACGAAGAAGACTCAGACTAGTTCGCTGACTTCGTAGTCTCTCAAACTTATGGCCATAAAAGTTGGTCTGCATAGTAACATACACAATCACCTGTAAGCTCTCATCCAAGTTATATTTTCTCTAATATGTATATAGAGATATGATAAAAGTTCGAAAACAGCTTCTTCTTTTATTTAAAGTTTCACTTAGCTGGAATCCAAAAGTGGCGTCTTTACCGAGGTTTGACTAGAATAATTTCACTGCCACTGATGTGGAGAATCACGGTTTCTGTCAAGGCATCATCGGGCCAGCTTCAAGGCCAGTTAAAATTGTCTATGGGGGTACTGCTTACATTCACGTGAACAAAGGAAAGCGATTATTATAAAAGCATGGACAGTTTACAGCGTTCTTCAGTATGCGGAACTAGGGACTACGAATCGTTACAAGAGTCGTACGTGTGCTCAAGCTTTAAGGTTAGGTATAACGAGAAGTCTTTCGGCTATTTGTAGTAGATAGTTACGATTCTTCGTACATCAGTATTATAGAAATCAGGGATTGTCTTTGATCGTCAGCATCAGCGTATACCAACTCACGCTGTCATCTGATTGGTTCAATACCAAACGAATGATCTGATGGCTAAAAGAACACGTAAGGTCACTACTGTTTGTCCGATCTTGTTATCTCATCTTAAAATGATATCGAAGTGATTGGCTGTTACACTTCAGTCGAGGTTTGAAGAGCTGATGAATCGAATGGGTTTTCGCCACATTTACCCACACATTCTTTGGCACACTTACTTTCACAGATTATGATACATTAAGAAGGCGTTGACATCGTCGTCCGCTATCGCCCTTTAAGTGATGATGTTCAAAAGCCTTAAACATGTTGTCAACTATGATCAAAATGAGTGTAGTTTTTCCTGTTTGATTTTGCGTTTTTTTCAACTTTCTCTCTGATTACCGCTTGTTACTTTGTTTAATTATAATGTGATACATTAGAAGTGGTAAACGCGTGATAACACAATAAGCGAATGCCAAACGGATAGTACGGGATGTAGCAAAACAGCAACTCTGAGAAAAACACAAGACATCGATCTTGAGTTGAAAATGTGTTTGTCACAGAACTAAACCTAACAGAAGACCAACCTTGAAGAATTTCGCATTACTTGTCGCAGTAACAGTGAAAACGGACAATCACAAGACAGTGGGTGAATAGACGTCAAATAGAGTTGTGCTTTATTATGTGGTGGATTATCAAACTGGAGGTGTTAGTATTGCAACATTTGGTGGATTACCTCAACGCGGGGAGATACGTCGAAAAGCCCACAGCGAACGGGTCGGGGACAGAATGGGCGACCGAATGAGTCATCGCTCAACTGGATCGGACCAACGGACGAGACATGGTAGGCAAACTAGGATGGACGACCAGATCGGAGGCGCGATCATTCCAACACTCAATGGAATATCTCGACACGGTCGTGGAATACGGCCAAAGGTCACAGTGGGTAGATGGCGGACAACACGAGTGATCAGGTGAGCCATCGCTTAACGAAATCGAACCAACGGACGAAGAATGGCAGGCTGAAAACCCCCGACAGAAGGCATCGCTCGCACACGTAAACCGGGCGGAAGTGCACACGACGTGTGAACGGAAACAGAGGTGTTGTGGACCGGAGCTCTGAGTCATAAACGCGAGCACGCGCATAGCATGGCAACCAGCGAGTTGGACAATAAAGATTGTGCTTCATTGGACGCCTTTTTATCACAATTATATCACGGAACTCATTTTTCAAACAAATCTAGAGAATAAACCATTTTGGAGAAAATCGACTTTCCTCAATAGTTTATTGTAAAAACAGTTACCCTCTCACTTGTTTTGAGATGAAATAAAACTAATATGCGAGATGAGGTCATTGTGGTTTCCATGGTGGTTTTGTGGCAAGCTTCAAAACGATCTTTTCAGCTAATGTCCACAAGATGAAACATGCTTAAGATTGAACTTCATGCTGTATCTCACGTGAACTGAAATCTTTCGGCATGTCTGTGGTCGTTTTAATGATCTAATCTATACTGGTAGTCCCCTTCTTTCATAAATAATCGTTCAGCCATCATTTAAGTGCAGGCAGTTGATTGATGACAAAATTAGCCAATACAGGTTTTTTTTGATGGCTGAGTTTGGATCGAAGAGCTTGTTCGAGTCTTGACCAAAAATATCCCCGAAACTGGCATTGCTGGATCAAGTTATCTAGAACTTTTGACGACAGTCGCTTGTGAGCCGTGTCCAGGTTGTCCACTCGTACACAGAGATAATGCGGTAACTGTTCTATCTAGAAGGTATATGGCCTGCGAGCGCGTAAACAGACAACAGAATAACGGTTAGTGAAACGGTAGATAACGGAACGACTTTCAACGGTTCTGAACGACTGATTACGAAATATGCACGATTAATACGTATCTTCCCGGCCAACTCAACTAATTGAGGCCAACGAACGAACACAGAGAAAAGACTGGCCTCCGGACAGAGCTACTTTACGTCACTCAATCCGAAGACAACATGGTCACAAACTCGTTCGTATTTATAGGGTTTGGGACTAGCGACAAGCAAGGTCAAAGGGAATGGACCAGGCAAAAGTCTAGACAGTACAGTCTAGGTGTGTAGTCGGGGTAACAACAACAGTTGTCACGAGGGCGTTGGTCGATAGTGAAGACCGGAGCCGCGTACGACTATGACAAAGGTAAAGGTCACTCACAAGTGAACTTAGTCACTTGTGGTCACACAACGTTTTCGGGGAACTGGCAACTTCCTCGACAGTAACTGTCCCACCAACAGTCTCCTCAGCATGTCTTGATCGAGATGAGGTCACAGACATCCCGAACAGGATGTTTGAATGCTGGCAGGCAGTCTGGAAGTTGGGTGATATCCAGCGTTTGTGTGTTGAATTCGCCATGTTTAGCCGAGGATCAAAGGAGTAGCGGTCAACGCGACAGATTCATAATCACATGGCAGCCATTGTTCAGTTTCCTGTTCGAACGCCGACATGTAGTTTAAAAATCAAAGACGGTCATTCAAAAAGACTAAACTAACTAGTACCCTTTGGGAATTCTGATGGAAAAATCGAAAGATGTAACCGGTTACTCTGGAAAATCATTACGTATCAACTGAACGGACACGTACGTACAACAGCTGAACACGATCATTTTGCAAACTTAGTATGTGGCGCGAATTTGTGTATTAGTGTGGTGGACTGTCAGGCAGGAAGTGTAAGCATTCCAACTTTCGACGGAATACCTCAACACAGGGGTGAGGTGCGTTCAAAAACCCACAGTGAACGGATGGAGGACGGCGTGGGCGACCGGATGAGTTATCTCTCGACCGGATCGGACCAACGGGTGAGACGTGACAGCCGAAATAGGATGGATGACCAAATTGAAGGCGTGATTATTCCAACACTCGCAGGAATATCTCGACACGGCTGTAGAGTACGGTCAAAGGCCACAGTGGATAAACGGAGGACAACACGAGCGACCGGACAAGCCAGCGCTCAACAAAATCGGATCAACGGACGAGGAATAGCAGACGGAAACCCCCCGGATAGAAGGCGTAAATCACACACCTAAATCGGGTAGAGGTGCACACGACGTGTGAGCGGAAACTGGGGGTTGT
Organism: Paragonimus heterotremus; assembly: GCA_013368495.1. NCBI lineage: Eukaryota > Metazoa > Platyhelminthes > Trematoda > Plagiorchiida > Troglotrematidae > Paragonimus > Paragonimus heterotremus. Next base: position 37,065 of record LUCH01003389.1, read on the forward strand.
TGTGGACTGGAATTGTGATTCAAAATCGCGAGCGCGCGTGTGGCATGGTAACTAGGGGGTTGGACAATAAAGATTGTGCTTTATTGGACGTCTTTTCGCCACATTAGGACGAAAATCGCAACCACCTGTATTAGCAAGCTGGAGGAACCGGATTGATCAAGATACATCTTACGTGGTTTATCATTTTGTATGTATTTGCGATTAGCACTATGCTGAAGAGATTAATTGGCATTGAGGTGACCAGATCAGTGAACAACACACATATCACAGTGGCAACCAACTCAACTATTACACAACCGACATCTATCATGTTCGTTTGTTAAGTTCATACCCGACATAGGTGGACGCCAGAAACACTTTCAACACGCTGTTCTATATCACAAAGAGAAGCAATCATCACTCTGCTGGGAAGTTAGTAACCAACCCTATCTCTCTGTCTTCGTATGCTCAAAAACAGGTTGTGTTAACGCTTCAGTTGCCTTGGGGACTCTGCATTGACGAAAGGGATAAGCGCCCCATATGTGTGTGCATGGTTGTCATGGTATCAGCTGTCAGCCGCTCTACTAGTGTTCACTTGTAAATTAGATATAACTACGTGTGTAATTACACTGTATCAATTCTGTTCCAGAACATCTTACACGAAGTATGGTTTTGACATTCCTATGGAGATCGTTTAAAACTTAAGGACGGTCATCAAGATCCTATCTTAAATGGTAAGCTATCCCGTTGAACAGTTAAATTATGAAAAAAATACTGTGGTGATAGGTTCCAACAAGAGCGTTAGCACTTCAGTTTAGGGTGGTCTTTCTTGATTAGAAAGTTCAACTAAAACAGTGTGGTGATGTAAAACCTGTAACAGCCCATATGGCGGCTCTATGGATTAATTACATTCCAATTTGACGTCACTCACATCTTCCGGTTTGACGTATCCACTCTTGACTGGAACAATGTAGTCAACGTTACAAAATATAGACAACCGGAATGGCAGGCACACGTACAGTGTTTTTTTCGCCCGTGTCAAATACACCGGTGAGAGGACAAAAAGTCTGTCAGGCTAGTTGATTGGCCGACAGAACCGGTGTTTTCGTCCCTCTACACACCCAATTCATCCCGTGTATGGTGAACAGCGCATGTTATGTAGTGGAGCCGTGGTCACCGAAACGGACGCGTAACAAATAGATAGTATCATTTACAGCGACGTGTGGTCGGCACAGACCACACATACACTTTGCACACCGGTAGGCAAGACAGATGAACGGAGTCAGTCAGTATTGGCTGGCCGGCTCGGACATGGAATAAAAAGCGACGCAGACTTCGCTCTCGAGCCGATACATTTCTACGTACGAACGCTCGTTTCTCGTCACTAGGGTGACCTCTGTTAACTACCACTCTTCGATCGATTCAGTCTGTCGTAACCGTCACCGCTACGCCTGACCGAGCTCAACATACCGAATAGTGTACAAGGTTGGACAAAAGTTAAGCAGCGTGCACAATCGAGCGAACCGAAGATGACCGGTTGAGAATAACAGAACGAGTAGACAAAGAGTATATTGTTGATCAGTTAGGTCAACGCGAGAGTAAACGAATACCGAGACGAAACGATAACAGAACGGAGCGACAAGCGAGCACGCAGCAGGGTCGTACGTTCGAGTGCGCGAGGTAGTTGTCGGTATGTCAACTTGTTCAAACAAATGTTTAAGTACATACAAAATTTAGCAATAAAAAGGGTACAAATGGCATACGTAACTCTCACATAGTTGACAATAACGAATAGGGTCGCTACAAGCGCAATTAACATGAATTCACCATGAAAAATGGCAATATTGTAGTTTCAAACACTGAGCTCCCTGAGTCCATTTAGTCATAACAGAGAGAAAACATATCGCGGGATTTTAACATTTCGATTTACTCTCATCAGTTGCCAACTGAAAACCAGCAAATTCTATACAAACTGGGCATAGCAACAACAAGTGAACGATCCAGTCACATAGTTCTCACCTTTCACGCGCTCATAGTGCAATCAATTCTACGGCAAGTAGATTGTTTGCGTCAGCACCTTTTGTGCACACAGAACTGGCCAATGTTGTTTGATTGGCTTTGTCTCGCTGATCGCTGACAGTTTCGGGTTGCGATTATGTAACAATGTCTTGAACGATTTGACAGGGTTAACTAGGTGACCGGTTGCTAAGATGTGTTTGGCGATCGATGAGGCCAGGGTCTTCGAGCTTGTTACAGTTAGCCGGTCGTTTTTCGACATTGCAGTTGGTAACCACTTAGGAATGTGCTCCGCAAAACGCTTGTGCAAACGCCAATCGGTCCTCCTTATATAGAGGTCACTGCAATTG
>LUCH01003389.1:44798-65395 GCA_013368495.1 Paragonimus heterotremus
TGCAACCGGTCGAATATAGTGTGAAATTTCTGAGCTTCTGGCGTGGCTTCGTAGCTCAGCTGGTAGAGCGCTTGCCGCGTTTGGGCATGGTGTTTCTGTCGCTGGTTCGAATCCAGGCGAAGTCCAGATTTTTCGCAAATGGATCTCATCTAAATCATAATAAATCTATCGATATCATGTGGTTTCATTAGGGAAGATACAAAACTAAAAAAAGGAAAACATAGTTAGACGCACCATTAAAACAAACAACTGAAACATGTCGATACTTGCATAAATGAAGGCGAGCCACCATCACAGGTAACCAGGTTCCCACTGCTAGTATATGCTGATGACACTAAAATTTAGCGTGTAGTGGAAAACGTGACGGGGACTGAAAAACTACAAAATGATGTAAACATATCATACCACTCGATCACAGACAATCGGCTCCCGTTTCACACGGTTAAATATCAAGTGATGCACCTCTATCACAATGTGGTGGATTACCAAACCAGAGGTGCAAGTATTCCAACTCTCGGCAGAATACCTCAACGCAGTCCAAAAGCCCACAGCGTGCGAATCGCGTACAACACGGGCGACCGGATGAGCCATCGCTCAACCAGATTGGAAGAGACATGATAGGCAAAATGGGATAGATGACCAGATCGAGGGCGCGATCATCCCAACATTTTGGGGAATATTTCGACATGGTCGTAGAATACGGTCAAAGTCTACAGTGGACAGATTACGGCCGGATGAGCCACCGCTCTACAAGATCGGACCAACGGACAAGGAATCGCGAACGAAAACCGCCCAACAGAAAGTGTCGATCATACACAAATCGGACGGAAGTGCTTCGGTACGATACGAATTGTATAGATTACTTTTTTTGGGGTGTGTGTGTGTGGTACGAAAAGCTCGGTATCACTACACGTGAGCACCATATGAGTGAAGACATCGCAGATAGATGCTCCGAATTCTGCTACTTAGAAACCTGTTGACAGATCTGTTCGTGGACAGCAAGCTGCGCATTCGTGTAATGGAAGCAAACGCCGCTTTCTACGTTTTGAATGGCGTATCCGGAAGATTGCAGCCAAAAAATGGAAACAAACCTGCTTGTCTATTGCGTAATGATTATGTCCACGTTGCTGTACGACAGTGGAACCTGAACGTCGCAGCAACGGGATGTGCGGTATCTGAGTCGCTGTCATCTACAATGGCTAAGGCGCACCTTGGTGGTAAAACGTAGTTTCGAACAATGAGGTACTCGAGTGAGCAGATACAGACGAAATTAAACCCATATGGATGCTAACGCAGCTCAGTTAACCTTGACATTTCCGTAAAACGACTGATGAACGAATTCTGAGGCAGAATCTATTTGGCAGCTCATAGCAGGTGAATGAAATCATAGTGATAAGAAGCTGCGATATCAGGATGTCATCCATGCAATTTTTTCGCGCTGTGATCTCGATCCTTGGTCATGGGGAGATGCAGTCTTGAACAGGGCCGTCTGGAGGAATGCGGTACATACGGGCCTCTAGAAGTTCAATGAGCAACAGCTGTGTAGCAGTGAATTTAAGCGCGCAGTACGCAAAGAAATTACAGATCTTGTAGATCGTGGAGACGTGACCATATGGTGTTGCGACGAATGCGCTGGCCGCCTTGGATTGGTAAATATGCAATGTACCCACAGTACAACAAACAGACAACATTTGCGTTAGGCGCAAGAAAGTCAAGCGGATTATACTGTTTATTCTTCGGCGTTTAGTAAATCACTTTACCTCAATTTCAGAAACAAGGGTAGTGGTAGCCTTCCGCCTTCTTTTCTTCATCTTTCTTATTGTATTGTATGCTGACGGTTTTGTTTGATTTACGGCCCAAGTGTGAACCTTTGTTCTTTTTCTTAATCCTGTATAGAATGTACTAATGTATACCCCTATACGTAAATACTTCTTGCTTGTATTTCCAATATCTTCCTTGCTAGTTTAGATCTCGCCTTTTGGGCCTCTATTCTTTGTATTTGACAGATCAGGGTTTCACTCTCCTACTAGCGTACCATTCAGCTAACTAGTAATGCTCAGCCTGACCATAAAGGCCCTCACCCACATGCCTCCTGGTCTCACTTCCTTGAGTTTATTTTGCATATGTTTTATAAGTGGAACCACAAATGGCGGAGCATAAGCCACCCTTGGTGTGTTATTCGCGGGCATCCCTTGGTTTCAGTCACCGTGACAAGCTAACTCGGAAACGAATGATGCCAATCGTGTATCGTTCATTGCTGTGATGTCGGTCAATTTAGACTCGTTGATTGGCAGGCTGGCGTATGTTGATTGAAGACACTGTCACTACACACACGTGAACACTCCTTAGCGATGATTGTGTGTAATCTTATATTCTAGTTTCATCTCATTTCACAACTTCTCGATCTGGTAGCAGGATTGTGTGAACACTACAGAAACGCAAATTTTTTACCCTTATCCCAGGTTTAAACTAATACTTAAAACAAAACAAACCAAAGTTGTTTGTTGTGCCTGTAAATGAACAATCTGAAGGTCTCGTGATGTGCGACCATTTCAGAAAATAATTGTATCACAATGTAGGCGATGTGTTGTTATTCATGTGTTGTAATGCGTTGCAATAAGTTTCGTTTTTCTAATACGTTTGTGGTTACCGTAGATCTGTAGAATTTGACATTGATTGAGTCGTATTCTATGCAACTTTTACCTCGTTGCAAGAATGTTCAAATGTAAATTTTATAAGCTCGACAGAGAAGGCTCAAGACCCCTCAGTCCAGTTAGCTGTAAAACACAAAAGATCACAAGTTTGCGAAGGTGAGTTACTTGTTTATGTCTAGATATTATCACTCGTCTTCAAACTCCATGTGTCAGCTTATCTATGGTTTCACACGACCACAATGTTTGCAGACCAATCTTCACATGCTTAAAAGCTCGACCCTGTATCTATAAGAGAAATACCGATAAGTAACTGGGTTATATATAAGCCCTCTGATGGGTATAGTGTTGAGGAGATGTCTAGGGTTTTATTAGTAAAAAAAAATCGGGCAATCTTAGACAGCTTGCATCTGCGAGAGTGAAAGACGGATATGAGAGAACCGGTTGGAACAAAGTGTACTTGCCCAACATCAGGTGAACAGAAATTTGATTCACGAAGTCGCAGTTTATAAGGTACATTGGTTAGCTACTAACTTTAGACAAGCTCAATAGTAGCGACATTTTTCTGTCTGTGCAAACTGTATCGGCTGTTCTGAATATTCAAACAAGGGTTGAATGTTAAGATTACAAAATATTCTGAAGTCTGCTTTCTCGGCAAAGGGGAAAGTATAGCGAATTACCTTAATGACGGAGTGTAGATCATGACAGAGGGTAGCGACTTTTTGAAAACAACAGAATTACACAGAGTAGAGGACCCAGGTCCTTCATATTGTCTTGCATAACACCAAAGAACTATGACATACAAATGTGTGAACACTGTTAACGCTACCATTATGTAGATTACACTTCACCGACCAGCGTTTCACCGAGGATGTTATAGTTCATGATCGTGTGCATACAAACGAGAACTGCTTGAAATTACATCCGGAAGGTTAGGGATGAACACAAGGGAAAATAGCCGGTCAAATGTCAAACCTTTCGGTACACTCGATGTTATTGGAAAAGAAGCTGATCTGTTGACGATGTTTGTTTTAATAGGGCAGTCAGATGAGATTTCTTAAGTCATTCTAAAAATGACCCCTTTTAGATCCTAAGCTTGTGTAACAGAGGCATATGTGGTGCACTACCAAAGTCAGAGAAAATAGTTTTGAGGATAAGACCACTGTTCCGAGCTTCTGCAAAATAATTTGGCAACAAATGACCTCCAAGAAGGAATGTGTAGTGGCCTGGAGATAACCCTGATCTGCCTGCTGTACGATGTGTAAAATCCTTCTCAACCTCTAAGTTCACATTGTACATAGGATCCTAAGGATCTTTGCCTGCCGTCTGCTTGATACATGTGATCGCGTTTGTTTGTTTGCATGTTTGTCGGTCTATGCACCCTATATACATTTTTCCGGGTTGTTCTCGCGCTCGACGGTCGGATCCTAAGCCTCGTTAGCTACTTCTGCGTATCGATGTCGTTTAGCGCTGATCGAGATTTATTGTAATTATCGTATAGTATATTTTCGGTCTCCAATAATTATCGGTATTTTTAGTTCGCGTCTGGTAGTCGTTGCGTATATCTGGAAAGCGTTAATTTAGTGCACGTACGCACTAAAAATACATGCGAAGTAAGGGGGGGACCTAAACGATGGGCAAGAATGCACTCTTTTAGGATGTCCTCTAATATCCTAATATAAATACCCATAAATGAATTAAAAAAGGGTGAAGATGGTGGATTGCAAACTGTAAGGTACCTGTGGTACGTGTAGCACAAAAGAATTTACATAACGGTGCACCAAATCTACTGGTTACCTCCTTAAGGATACGAAGTCGAACTTCACCTGCACCCAAAAAAATGTGGTCCTCATTTACAATTGTCCTTAGATCCCGATAACAGTAATAATAACGGAATACAGTGGTTCTCTGATGGCTCACCATCCAAAATCGGGATAAGAGGTCGTTGTCTGACCTGGTCAGACCATGGGGAACAAGAAAGTTCGACGACTACACTGGTTCCGATGGGGGAACGCCATCGGCTTATCCCATCGTATACGCAGACAGGTTATTTGCTCACCAAAGCGTTTAATTTAAGGGGGGCACAACGAGCAGTGACCAGCATTTGATTGAGCCCATTGATCTTGATCGGAAATGTCGTTCTTCCACACACTTTCTACTTGTAGATAGCAAATCAGGTTTCAAACACGCTCGTATATTTCGATTCAGCGAAGCAACAGTTCATGTATTCTGTGCGGTAAAGGTCTAACTTTGGAAGTTGGTGACCGAAAAAGAACAAAACAAAGGTCATCTTCATGAATATTAGTCGTGAAAGATTGTGAAAGTTGGTTGAGTAAGAGAAAAAGTGAAGGAATTCACACAATCTTTTAAAGCGAGTCTATTCTTACAAAATTCTGAACAAATTGAGATGTTCATTCAATTGAAGTCCAGTGGACTATGAAGTCAAACCGTATCAAATGATCACCTTTACCAAGAGGCACCCCAAATAGAATTTCGTTAACGTAGGAATTTTCATTTATGATGTCTAGGTCCAAAATTCCTTGCTCTATAATGAACCTGACTGGACCCTCACTGCACTGTGCTCACTATCCACAAAAATAATACACTCTTAACTGAGCACCGTCTTTCACATAATGTCAGTTTAATTGTCGTTGCAATGACGTCCACGTGAGCAAAACAGATCGATGCTCGCACCAACATATGGCGGAAGATACTTCTAAATGGTCATTAACGGCAGTGTACAAAAACCAACTGGTGACGGTAGCAAACTCCATAACCTCGGCTTTGTAGATTGTCAAACCTCCTAGCAACTGATCATCTGCTTGACCTGGGGAAATCGTTCAAGATATTGTTACGCAATCGTATCAAGAAACTACTAGTGGTTGACAAAGCAGTGCTAATTTGATGACGTTCGTCAGTTCAATGTGCACAGACGACGCTGACGCAATCACCTTCCCTGCCATGGAACTGACTGCACTGTTAGCGTGCGAACCAACAAAACCATTTGGGTGGTCCGCTCACTTGTTGTTGCTGTGTGTAATTTGTATAAGATTTGACGGTTTTACGCTAGCGACTGACGAGAGTAAATCAAGACGTTAACATCTTGTGACACGCTTATCTGTTTAGACGAAACAGACAGAGGGAGCTCCATGCTTTAAGGTAGAACTGGACGTTACTCATATGACAATGAGTTCATACATAGGCCATTATCAAGGCAGCCGGATAACCGGAACATCGTGTGGGTGACGGTGCACATCCGACTTTCAAATGGTTTAACGTTTAAGAACTTCAGCTCGAAGGCGACACAGTCAATTGAGGTGAATCTACAATGTTACCGTGTCCATTTTTTGTATAGACCATATTCTATGAATATTCAAATAAAGTCAAGCCCCCAGCTCCGCGATAGGATTTTTTCGCTTGCAGAGAAAAATAATTGCTGTGGATTTGACGGAAGGAAGGAAGTCACTAAAGAATGAGTAGCCCTGTAATTTTGTCTAGAGGCAAATTCTAGATGGCACTCTGCAATGGGACAAGACATCGAGGACTTGAATGTTGTAGAAAGAAAACGGGAGACGGGCACATCGCAGCCAATGATAGAATTGATGTACCACAAAAAAGACCTGAAGACAAGCATGTGTGACATTGGAAGCCCACCGTAGTCCTCAACACAGGGTTTGATTTCACCCACAAATTTGGTTGAAGACGAACCAACCGTTTCGGCTGACGGACGAATCGATAACAGTCTAGGACACAATCATCCATTTTGCTGGAACGAGGGTCTTACGTCCACGTGTCGTTCGGTCGGCTTCGAATATCTGGCCAAAAGACTGAAGAGGCGGGCGCACCGCAAATAACATCATTACATGACACTATGGGCATTGTCTGCAACAACTCCTTCGCTGAGTAACTAGACTGCCGCGTGTTCAGTCCGCTTTCAAGAATGTATGTTTCTGGCCTACATATTCAGATGATATTCAATGGCGGTCAGTTCCAACGTTTCTGATTGGGTAGTCGGAATTTTCTTCTTAACAAAGCTCCCGTTCTTTAGTAAGATGGGCTCATTTTTGTAGGCATTATGGTAATGACAAATTCCTTGGGTGGAAGTATACGAGCAGCGATCAAGTTACCTAACAGTGGTTGCTCAAACATAATTCCGACTGGGAAGATTTCAGTTGCTCTATGGTGATTCGTTCCGTAAACTGTTAGAGCCCCGTTGAAGCAGGACTGACCAGATATAGAAAGAACGCCATACTGTCTCATTCGTGGCTACAACGAAAGATAAGCCAACAATCGTAAAATACGACAGAACTACAAAGTGTCTTGTGGAAAAATCAACACGTCTATATGTACGTCAGGTTTGATTGTTCCAAGAAAGCTAACGAATTTCTACTGCAAGTGCACGATGTCCTAGACACATTAGTGGTCCAATATGGATTCACATGATCACTCGCCTGACCAAGCTACATTTCGCAACCGCACAATTTACATTACAGGCGTTGCACACTACGTCGCAAAACAGAAATGTCAAGCCAACGATGCAGGCTTGAGAGAACATTAGTCACCCAATTCACCACAGAAAACAGTACATCAGTGGTTGATATATCAGTTTGCTGAACGACCTCAGCAGACAAACTCACAGAGCCATCACAACCAATCAAGTAAGCCCACAATTTGGACACCTCAAATGTGGAAACACTGATGATGTACGATAGTTGATCTACAGAGACTGCCTATCGGTTAAGGATTGACTGTTCGAAAATAACTGTTTCTGATTAGCGCAGCAGTGTTAGAAAACGGCTGACGATGAAAAAAGACAACGATCATTCTGTTCAAGGCTACGGTTAGAGTACTGTGTGAATTATATCACACCGTAAACTCAAACAACGCCGAAGTAATAAAAAGTTGAAACGACTCAATACAGGTATTGTGACATGAAAAGCGTGTACACAGGCCTTTGATTTGAATTGGCATACCTTCAATACAAATAGGTGGAAACTTCCCGGAGCCGAAGTGTAGTAGGCGTGTTCATTTGTGGACCGGCCTCCGACCGCCAATTCTGGGCGGTGACAGCGTACCGTGTCTGACAAGCGCATTGTGTTGTAGAAGCTGAAAACGGAAGTGCCATTAACTTTCAACCCACTCCTATATAAATACCACCATTTGAAAGCATTCTGCTGTTCAAAAACTAATTTCTTGACAGTTCAACACGTTTGTATGCTAAGTAAGGTCAATGTGTGTACCAAGCTGATCTATTATACTACATTGATACAATGGTCAGTCAAGAGCGTTGTGTTGATCCAGAGGGCAATGTTCGCCAGCACTTTAGTTCCATCGGATATAACCATGTCAGACAGGCCGAAAGGGAGCAGTCACTCAAAAACCAGTGACAAACGTAGGCAATGAGACACGACCCTATAAGCCTACAGCAGAAACATATGTATAGTTGCAGCACTACCGTACAACGTATAAGAGAAAAAGGAACCAGAAGAAGCACCGTCAATCAGAGCGCTCCGCTGTCCAGTGGTTGACTGTGACCACCGGAGTCAGCGAATAAAGTGGAAAACCTGCAACTTAATTCAAAAGCCTAATGTGGCTTTGAAGGGATCTATTGGGTACATCAGAAACCAGCAACTAAAGTCGTGTCACGGCGTCTTTGAAGGAGGCAGTTGTCTTGCCAGTCAATAAAATAGACCCTCCGCCATTAGCTTTTAAAGTCCATCAAGTTAAACTCTTGAGTTAGAGATTCCGGGTGGAGCTCCTCAAACCAGGCCCCTTCCGCAGCACAAACGATCGAGAAGCGTCAGTTGTTATTGTGGCATTATTCGGCGCCTATTGACTGTCAGTCCAAAAATTTTAACCCCCCTTGTGCGATAACTGTTTTCTGAAGCCAAAACAAACGACAAACACTTAATATCTCTACCCTCTGATATGTAAATTAACAAGCTCCTCTAGTGAGGATTTGTATGTACAGCTGTCTCTGAGACGTGAATCTACGATTCAATCAGTCAGACCACCGGCTTAATCACTTCTACCCGAGAGCCACAGGAAACGCCGACGGTGACTCCTGTGGTCAAGCTGGAGTGTGGATCGTACTGCGTTCCGGAGTAGAACAATGTTTGTTTGACCGAGTCGGAGCGAACAGTTGTCTGTGCACTTCTAGACTTGGTAAATGGGTTAGAACCATTCGGCGCAAACCAGAGCAGTGTTGTGTTTATTATATCGACGTACTCCTCAATGAACAACAGTTCATATGATGCCGAAAACACACTCATGACGTCCTCACTGACCTTCCGAAGTAAGCCAAACACTTAGACATCCCAAACTAGCAGGCGATTCGAATACGCACCGTGGTTGTCTTACACCGGAAAAGTGATGGTATGTTTGATGTCCTGCCACAAAGCACCGAGAACGATAAGTTAAAAATTTGTGCCGCACGTCAACACAACGCGGTATCTAGCAGAAAACTCCCTGGGTACTATAGCCATAAGCACAAATTGATTATAACAGTCAGCTGCAGGTGGAGCCACTTTCTTAAAGACTGTCAAACACTCCGAATTAAACACATGGACTCGGATCATACCGTTGTTTGTACTCGTTTGGTTTTGACACTTGCTCAGAAGACAAACACCAAGAATATAGGACAGATTACTTACATCCCAACGGAAGTGAAGGAAACGTTCATCAGGCGACAGTGAAAAACAAATTACTCAGATCAGGACAGATAAGAGAACCAGTTGGACAGCCGGAACACATCGTTGTATTTACGAACGTTTGCTATGAAGGTGCATATTCCTAAGCAGTTGCGACAGAACTGGATGTGTCATGTCGGTGAGCCTTGTAAACAAGTGTCACCCGATACTTTCCGGAAAACGACGAACGCCAGAGCTCAAACATAAATTCGTGCGAACACTATGAGAATTACTCGCTTGAAAGTGAGCGAGTCCGGGAAATAAACAGAATACTATTCGCCTTAATACGTAGGCGCGCTGACTGTCGACGCCGTGTTGGTAAGACCCTATTTGAAAGAGGTGGTTCACACCACCAACGAATCATGACGATTCGACAGCTGGGTTGAACACTGAAGACATTACGGTTGGCCCCAACAAGACCATGTTTACGAAGTGACTCAAATGACCAGTCACTGCGTTCGTAAAAGCCCTTCGTCGGAAGCGGGAGTGGCTCTGAAGCCCAAACTGTTGAAACGTAACAGGGCACCAGGTCCAGATTCCCATTCTCTTGTCAAAAATAGTGACGATACATGGAGATCAGAACTGATAACACTTACGAACGATTTGTGAAGCAGAAGACATGCCCCACGATTGGCACTTACCAACAGTTACTCTCACCTTCAAAAAATTAGCCTACGGAGACAAGCTTTATATCCACGGCGTTCAAGTTACTCACTGCGTCAGGAAATCAAACGCAGGAAAAGTCAGATACCTGAGGAGTGAGCGAGATATTTATCCGGATGCGAGTACATTTATCACATTTCTTACCCCGAGCTCTAGGATAATCGACTCTTACAAGCAGGTAAGAGTCGCAGCTTTTCAGGCCTGAATATCATCTCCGATTTGGTCGTCCGTAACTGCCCCCTTCAGGCCTCAAGGAAATGCAAATCTGTCCAAATTCATCTTCTCGCAGAGTGACAGGTTACGGAAGGCCGCAACAGGCGTTCATTCATGCTGTCTGAATTCCCCCCTTCATGTTGGGCTGCGCCGTATTCGACAATCCACGTGTCTGGGAGAATCCAAGGGACTTGAAGTGGAGTTTATTCCCGACACTCAGTTAATCAATGTGAAGTATAAGTATGACACTATTCTGCTCAACCTCTTCGCCAAGAGCTTGTAGGCTACAAAGAACAGGCTGGAACAACGGGTGAAAGCGTATGGGACATGCCTCGTACTTACACAATACAAAGTGCTGCCTCGGGATTGAGGCATTTCCACTCCCGCCTTCCCTATTGCAGGCAGCCCGCTGGAGACCGTGCGTCGTTTCACACACTTAAGTGACACCATCTTGTCAGCATGCAACAATACTATTAAGGCATCAGCGACACTCGGTAAGGCGCGAGACATCTTTGTCATCCTGCGGTGCCAAGAAGGCATCCATCTGCAACTGAAGGAAAAAGCACGTACTGTTTGTATGCGACCCATTCCGTCACATGGTTCAGAAGCATAGCTTGTTTTAGACAAATATATCAACAACCAAGTTGAGTTTGACCATCGCCGTCTCCATCAACCATACATTGGGAGAGATGATCGTACGAGCAATGTCGCAGTCAGCCAGAACTCATTCCGGAAAACTCGGGATGGTGATCGAATACCAATGGACGGTCTAGGACGATAAGGTCAAGTATTCCGTATGCCAGCTGAGCGCTCCGGGCACAACTTGGCGAGATCACCGTCACCTGGTCAGAACCTTGGAGTCACAAACGACTACGCAGTCACAACATGTTAAGGTAGACTACTCAACTAAGTTAGGCGAGTCGGTAGTGCCTGACCATTTGGTACATCATGCACATAGCTTGCTGGCTAGAGACGCTGTCTGAGACGGCAGTGGCACCACGTCTGTAGCATTTTTAGTCCATTGTTTATTTCCTTTTTCTTTGTAAAATTGTTCTAGGATATTTTCCACTATTGTTGAACTAAACTGCAGTTCCAGTCACGATATCATTTCATCAGGCTCAGGTCTGATTTAAGTGAATATGAAATAGCGTTAAAAACGGCAAATAAAGCATGCTACCAGAATACCAACCTACGACTGTCGGCCAGTGTTGAGTGTCAGGGATGTGACAGTAACAAACGCAAAAGGTTGCGAATAATTGCTTAAGGACGATGTCAAGTTAAAAACCTCAATTTCACATAACAGTTGTGATGAACGCGTTGTTTAGAGCTGATGAAAGCATTTAAAGCGGCTCTCGTTGACAGAATGCAACGTTCACAATAAGAATATCACAACACGCAGTCCGTTGGCCACACTGGGGAGAAAACACAGATCATTCTGGTATGTGCCAGGCTACGAGAAGTGTTTATAAACAAATGGTCTGTAAAAGTAGCAAGTCCGAAAGTTCTCTACAGACGTCCAACCTCCTATAGATTCTGGATGACCAGCAAAATCAAACCACCCAGCATGACTCAGGAGTACGAAAAACCAGGGAAATGATTGCTAATTACAAAACCAATTCGTTCAGGAATTAACTGCACAATCGTCTCAGGTCTATACACTACAGTGGTTACCGCTGTGCAGTACGTAAAACAGGTAGTTTCAGGTCATCAAATGCAGTCTGAAGTAGCCAAAACCAGTGCATACGTGTGCAGTCGATGTCGGTATCAGTGAGTCAAAAATGGCTAGTTCCACAAACTTCCTACCTTTTAGGAAAAATATGAACGAAAACATAGTGCCAATTTTCAGTTGAATCGTAAACAATTTGACCTAGCTATCGAAATTATAGGCATAAGAATAAACGACCCAGAAACCGCTCAAATACCGTCGCAGTACCAGAAGACAAACAGTCAATTACTACACAAAACTGAAACACTTAGGCATGAAACACGCTGTTGATGAGCGTCGGCCTCCAATTGAGCTGACACGTTCAGGTGATCACTACGGAGTTGTCAAGCTGTCACTGAAAGTAAAAGACAACGTCATGCGTGGATGTATATTTTATAGGCCAAAAGTGAAGTCTGTAGGAAATATAAGACGCAATCTGACAGAAAAAGTATGCGCACTGGCGCTCACGTTTTATGTAAAAAGCGACAATTTGGTACATAAGGAGCGGTATTACACTGAAGAGCACAGCATTCACGTCTGTCAGATGACGACAAAATGCGGATGGCGCTGTTGAAATATTCTACAGACACCGGGCTACACGTCCATTTCAAAGGGAGTGTCATCGGCTGCAAAGAAAAAAGAACATTTGGTTAAACGGCCTTGTTTAACCTAGCATCAAGGGACTGGGCGTACACCTACATATATGCAAAAAAATAATTTAAAAAATAAGTTGGAACCTGTGTAATTACCACCTGCGAGTAAGGATAAAAATAGGCATGGCCGAGAAAAAACAGGGCAATTCTTTCAAAATAAAACGCGAATAAGCGAGGCCCGCAAGTTCGTAGGTACCGGCGGCACCTCAGAAAGTCACATCTACCAGAGTTTACACATCTGCAGGCTGACAACCAAAACACTACTTATACAGTATTCCACACTGCCAGGTAGACTAGCAGCTTGAGTGACTAATGACTATCATCACGTGTATACAATCGCCACACAAGTTGACTTTTATTAGGATAAGGAAACTCCAACAGACAGCTGAACGGCCTGTCAAACAGTCGACATTTATATAACCGTCCGAAGTGTATTATTCCTGGAATAGATTGTCGCTATTGCCGTTCAGGCATCAAGCTGACATAAGTAGTGTATTTCATCACACTTGGCCTCAGTACGGTCGGGTTTTCTGAGAGGTATTGCGAGGCATTCATAACAGTGAAGATAATCGTACTTCGAGCTCACTGTATTATCCAGAATGACGTATCAACACTGGATTAGGACAAATGGTCTTAGGGCTGGTGGTGGATAAATACGTTGGTTACGCACTACAATGGAGAAGACGAAGTTGTGATTCATAATAGTGTTTCAATCACATTGAACGGTCTTTTCGCCGCTAACTAGTTGATGCCACTCGATGCGGACGATCGCGCACAGACGACGACCAAACATTTGCAGATCGTTCACGTCTCCTGCCCTGAGCCAGCAAGCTTCGGAGTCGCAAGGTAGCACAACCCTCACCGTCGCCTTAGACACACGGCCCTCAGGCTTCGAGATGTCTCTCTGTCGCCAGAGATGTCCCAGATTAGAGGACAGAGGTTCAGCCCTAAAGATATGAGCTTCTAGTTCATTATCGATGCAGCCGTCGAACCTAATGCAATGTCCTAAGGACACAGACTGGCTAACAAACCACATAACCCTAGTAGTCTACATAACTACACAACCCCAGCATTCTTCAGCTAAAAAACGCATTCCTAAGTACTTAGTGGATCGCAAAATAGCATCCACCACTGTCTGTGTCGCTGGAAACTTACCGTCAGCCTAGTTAGGATCAGCCGGTTTTCCACCGGATAAAAAGTCTACACCGACGCTTCGTGAGTGCCGCAGGCACTCTCATATTATTATTATTATTCCGTCTGTGACAAGAGTAAACAAAATCGTCGAAAGTGGGTGACCTTGACATGTCACTAGTGGTGCTGAAACTGTTGGACAGTTAACCGCAGGCCCTAAACTGAGGTGAGACATGAGAATAAAGCGTCGATAGTGTCTGCGGTGGACCCTTGCATTTAACCGATTCAAAAAATGCAAGTCGATGGACTAAACTGAACCCATCTTCACGACCGAGAGAAACGGTCATTGTTGGCTGGCGGTAGGTATGAGGCTGCCCCAGAATTTGATGAAGAGTGAAAATTTGATCACTAAATTCTCGTTCAGTATGGAACCCTGCCTGTCCTGCCTTAGTGTCTGCCTTTCGGGCTTCAGTGAGTCGATGAAGCATGATGAACGTCAGAAACCCAGTAATGATTGAGATCAAGTCATAGTTCTTGTAAGAGCCCCCGTCTGTTTTCTTGAATATGGGAACTAATACCGAGTGACCTCAGCAGGGAGGAATGCTCTCCGTCGTCCAAAACAACTGGAACAACTAAGCCAAGACCTTGACTAGTGCCTTCCCAACTCTGAAGAGCGTCGGCACGAGATCACCCAAGCCAACAGTCCTTATGAAGTTGAAAGCCGAAATGCAATAGCGGTGGATGGTTTCCAGTCCACTGTCAGAGATTTCTGTCTCTGAAATGCAACAGAGATTCTTACGAAAGCGGCTTGTTGGTCCAGCTGTTTAAGAGTGCGCAAATTGAAAGTACCCATACTGATTCATATTCGAGGCCAAAGCAGAGCGTTGAGACTGGAGACAGGATGGCAAAAGACGGGACTTGATGGGACAACGTTTCTATGATTAATTATCTGTTGTAGAACCTAAGTAATTAGTGGAAATAGGGGTTAGGAGGAGTCTGAGAGTTAAATGTGATGGGCCGATGGGGGAAGGACCAGCAGTTTAGAGCAGGTGAATAACACAGATCACACTGGTCATACTACACACATAATAAAAGCGTCACTTTTATACGGAACAGGTAAAGGTTGCATGTACGGAAATATGAAGCTAACGATACACCATCTAATTAATATACCACCGTTTGAACACTGACCCATTTCAAATGGATCAGCTGCTTACGGTGGAATAATGTCAAATCAAGCTAAATATAGACTTGCCTTTGGATACTCCATTTTCTGCTGGCAGATGGCAATTCGTCACAACCAACGGCGCAGTGTTACTGTCAGAGGACAAGGAAAATCCGGGCATCTTGGGTAACTCATTTGGCGGAGTTTGGGCGACGGGCGAATTCCGACAATGTAGCATGAAATCGCGATCATAGATAATACGAGTGCCACCAGGCGTAGTACTGAATAAAGTACCTCCGGGAGTTGTGCTGCATAAAGTCGAATGATGCCGGGCATTTACTTAGTGGCAAACAGCAGATCCACCGTGCACACGGTAACATTGCGATCAAACATGTTAAAAAGGATCCACTTGAACAGGCAGTCTTATTTGGTTTGTCGCATCAGCGAACTCAACACCATGTTAGAGACTTTAAAACTGTACCACATGACGTTCTCACCAAGGCACGAAACCTTACGAGCAAATACTCTAACGTCAAAAAGCACGGGCGAGAGGGATTCTGCAGAACTAAGGCGGGTCGCTTACTACATGAAGCCAGAAAATGTAAGCCACTGTTAGTTGAAAACTTTAAAGTTTGATACTCTCCTCGTTTTTCATCACACATTATTTTCATACCTGTTGCGTTTCGCGTACACGTAGACTAATTGCTAATTTTTCGAATCGGTATACCCCATTGTACTTGTGCGCCATGTACCGCTTCCACGTAGTCGCCGTCAACGTAAATTGCAAGGACACCCATCTTAGCATACAAAAGGAACGAGATTCACTAGAATTTCTCGATCATGTAAGTGGAAAACCTTTTCCAATCTACATCGGATTAAGTATAGTGGAATCCAATAACGGATTTTGAACAGTTACTAGGTCATGATAGATAACTTCATAAAATTGTTCACTCGTTCATTTCTCTACAGTCTAACCGGAACGATAGGTATACAGTACCGACGGGAACAGCAAAAAGTGGTTCTCCAACGGGAATTCAGTGGACCTGTGGAGAGATGAATCCATGGCTAACCGGTGTGTGTTTTTGATGTAGCAGCCACTGTTCGGCTGGCAACGGGAGCAACTGCACTACTCAACTGTTGTTGATTATAAGCAGGAAAGTAAGTAG
Source organism: Paragonimus heterotremus (assembly GCA_013368495.1). NCBI lineage: Eukaryota > Metazoa > Platyhelminthes > Trematoda > Plagiorchiida > Troglotrematidae > Paragonimus > Paragonimus heterotremus. The sequence goes on from LUCH01003389.1 coordinate 60,835, forward strand.
TCTCGCCGGACAGGTGGACTCAGAAGGCGTGTGTCAACAGGGCGAGCAGACGGCTGTACACCGGACGGCAATACCCTGCCAGCACATGAGACGCTCATAGGACGGTCGACCGTCGCCTGAGTGTCGTGCGGGACGGTCACGAAAAAAGCCGCTGGGACGCGTAATAAATCACTCAGCTGCTGAGTAAGTATGAAACGCGAAGTGGGAAGCATTACGGACGAAATTGGTGGGCATTATTTGTCCGAAGGAACTTGGTTGTCTTTGTTTAATGTGAATAGTCTGCTGCACGCGAACCTTAAAATTGCACGGTGGAAAGGCTGTGCGATCTCTTTAACGCAGCAGTAACGTCTAAGGTTTTACGAGGAATTGTGATAAGTTTATCGATAAAATACAGACAATGTGTTGTTCATCATGTCCGGATAGTAACGTGATGATAGTATCCGCCTTTGTGGAAACATGTATTGCAATACCTAGGTTAACACGTTAACCTACTGTTTATGACTAAAGAAGTGGTGGTGGGGCACGTTTAGAAACAATGTTGTATGATTGTTGATACACTTTTGCTCTATCTCGATTAGTTACGAAGATATGAAATTTCAAACAAACCCATGAAACTTGCATTATTACAGCTCATTTCTGAATTTTGCACAAGTTCAGGAGGACATATTCAGAATGTTTTATGTGAACTAGCAAACATCTGCAGTATTATCACAATGCTCAGAAAGAATACTGCAAGACTGTCATGATTCACTTTTGCTCTATCTCGATTATTTACGAAGTTACGGGACTTCAAGCACATCCATGGAGCTTCTATTATTACGGCTCATATTTGAATTTTGTACAAGTCCAGGTTACTTAATATGAAATAGCAAACATCTGTAGTATTACTGCAATGCTTGGTTATAACCAAGTAAGTTTTTCGTTGAGGACATACGATTAATAAATGACTGTCTCAGACAGGAGGTCGAATACAAATGAAAAATTTCAAGGGTACGTGCAATCATTTAGGAAGGCTACATTTCATTATTGTATTATCAGCACCACTGGTACGCTGGAATAAGACTTACCCATAATTAGACGGTAGTTGGGATGAATCGGTGATACGCACCCTTCTCACCGGTATAGCATCAGAAGGCATCTCAGCCATGACCGTCGAACTCACGTCCAGCACCGTAGGAAAAACCAAATGATCAACCGGGCCTAACCTTGAAAATTATTCCTTCTTTGTGCGTTAAAAGTATAGGGACTAGCCTTATACAAAAGAATAAACGCCAAGATTCAGTTCAAAATGCAGTCGTTGAACAGCTCAATATGAGCATTCTCGATCTATGTGGAACATGAGCAAGAGATGCAGTCTTGGCCGGAGACCGTAAAGTAAAATACTTGGGATTATCCCTTAACAAATCTGTAAGAGGTTTCAACAACTACGAGCAGTGCGGGATAAAACGGCAGTAGTAGTTTATAATGCCTAGAAACCAACGTAGGCTCTTCTTGGGTTGTGGTTGTGGATAATCTTTAAGGGCAGTGACTTTCTCTGATGTCGTTAAGAGTGGTTCGGTGTCCCAAAAAATCTATGGTCTACACCATAAACGCAATTCATCGGATTTAGGGGTATGTCATACTGATCGTGCGTTTTACGGGTTTATAGTGGACAAGTGGGTATGCGTTAATCCCCCGTCCACCAACAATTTAATACGCCTTCCCTGAAGAGCAGTCGTAACGTAGTCCCAACAGGCATCGAACTAGAGAACGCAGTGAGGTTTGGAAACAAACCATATACTCCCAGCGGTGTTTGACAATGCGATAAGTAGTTAGTTTTAACCTAGTCTGGGACCAACGGCAGCAACCAAGGGAGGAAAGGAAAGAAGCGCGAGATGGGCTACAGTCCACTCGGCGACACTCAAAAGCACGCCAGGCGAAAAGTGTGTGAAAACTTCGAGTGCATTAAACAGCGCTCGAAAAGGTTCGGATTAAACGACTGTGAATAATAGAATAGTAGATGAGTCGTTATAAAAGGGGGCAAACATTCGCTGCGTGCAATCAGTTGCACGACTGAAGAAAGTGGCACTGAGTTCATATTAGGCCTCCTATTGCAGGCGTACACCCAGTCATGCGTACAGAACAGACAATGAGGAACACACACTTGAAGCCGGGATCCTTAAAGAGGTCACACGGTCACCGGTCGCTACAGGTTTACGGGATTTGCAGATTCAGAAAGGACTCCGACTTGTTACTGATCGGCTTTTGGGTGACACGATACGAGGACTTTGGCCAGGGACAATCTTGAGTTGGCGAGGGTCGTCGGGAAATATCCAGTTCGCTAAATAAAACAGTCGCAAACACACACAACATCTACACTTGCAAACAGCACATGTAACACGACAGACGGACACTCATCAGACGCAGTATGCAAAACAGACACACCACAACATGTCAACCAAGCTGGATTGTGTAGTTCTTCTTGTAATAGTTGCCCTTCTTATCGGACATTGTTTGGAGGAGCCGGCACACTGAAAATATCTGAGGTTACTCCGAGATTCGTCCCTTCTCACCTTAGATACATCAAAGGTAGGGTTTTAATAGCTTGGTACCTAGTGCAGAAATTGAGATCGTCGAAATCTGCGACATTGACTCATGTTTCGTTGTTTTAACTGATCAACAATTAGAAACGACCTTCTCTTGGTCGTTTTACGGAAATCGGTAAGACTGCTGTTGTTGTTGTCGATTGTGTATGGCAATGTTGATTTAAGAATACTGGGGCTGTTTTCAATTTACTTCTTCATTTTTTCCGTATGTTTATCATTTTGTTTTAAGTTGTTTGTTTTTTATTTGTAGGTTTTTTGAAGACAATATTTGAGGGTCGCAAATTTCGCGTTATCTACGTTTGTGGGACTAGCCGTAGGTCGAAAACTTCTTTGAAGCACGATAAGATTCCGTGACATGGGTTCCCGAAAACAGCGCAGATTTATTATCGTTGTGCGAGGTAGAAAAGGCTTTGAGGTGCATGCATGGATACTTGACGTGTCTAGTGGGTTAGCTGTTGTCGGTTTTTACAAATCAGGTCTTGCGACACATGTTGCAGATCACGATTTCCTGTTGACCGAAAAAATGTTTGTCTGTTTACGAGGTCTTTCGAGTCGGAGAACAACCACCCCGTCTTCTGCCACATGAGCCACATCATACGAATCGACCCACTCACCATCAGTGAATTGAACGAATGAAGGAATTCGTTCCAGCATTATACACCAACCGCTGACAATAATCAGTACGTAACGGATGTTCACGGGAAGTTAATCACAACCGCTGATGTTGGAAACATCCGCCTTCAGTTAAAGTCTGCGATGCTAAATGAGTTTTCCATGCTAGTTTGGTCACGGAACATTAAAAGACCTTTTTGATGTGCTGTCGGCAATCAGTGGGACGGGTGTAGTGCGCACCATGAAGGGTAGGGGCAACAGATACATGCATATCCGCCTCGCCTAGCGAACTCAGATTGAACTACTTCGACATTTCCCACATGTTGTGTATGTGGATGCCACCCAGGGGACAAACAAGCATAAGTCTGTCATTGTATATTCCCTCATAATTTTGAACCTGGAAGTTATATCAGGTCCTAGTGAAAGACTGTGCGGGACACACTGGTAGCCGCTCCGTCCAGTTCACTTAAGCCGTAATCGACGTTGATAAGTAGAAAACGGGAGAATTCAGAACATACGTGTATTTAGACATTTGGGCATAAGTTGTAATGATCTTCTTGAGTTATGGCCAAAAATGAGGTAACATACTGGCGGCCGTCAGTTAACTCTGCAGCCGGCGAAAGCATAGACCAAAAGTCATCGGAATTATAATCGCCCATGATACGAAGACAGGAGGGTTGTAGCTGGAGTGGTGGAAGTGGGAATCAATGTTTTCGTCGGATAAATAATGAACATCAAATTTGGTCATTGTCCGCCAAATAAATGAGCTATGGCTCGCGTACACATGGCAAACGATATTAAAGAATGGTCAATAATCAATAGACAAAACACAATGCACGTTGTTAGTGATAGAGTGGGACGTGTTACCCATGTTTACACCAAACCGGATGTAGAAAAAACCAGGTGACACGTAGACCCTTTTCAACCGGAAATACTATAAGAGAACCAAGTTGAACATATAATTCAGGTGAATAATTAACCAACGACCGTGGCGGCATAGCTTTCATTAGGAATTACTGTGATATTTCGAGTACAATGCAATGTAAACGCAGCGTGGTCGAGGATTACAAATTCAATCACATCTAAAAAAAACGGAATTGTACGTTTCTGCCAAAATGGGGTTATGTATTCTACCACGGAAGTTCTGACGGAAACATTTTCAGAACGTAAAATCGATGAGGAAAGCCAATATGATGCATTGGTAGAAAAAAATGGACGCGTTTTTCTCAACGAAGATGTGAATATGGACAATCTTTAGGTATAGCTGATTTGGCAATTATCCGTCTTACGGGATTCGCCTTGAAGGTCGTTCAAAAGGCAAAACGGTCCTTTTGGCGCGAATCCTCGATTTTTAAATATTTTTT